>MCFG01000299.1:0-87362 GCA_002104895.1 Anaeromyces robustus
GTAATTTCAGTAGCTATCCTACGTTCTTCCCAGACATGAAGAAAGAAGTACGATATATGATAAACAATATGGGTGGACCTGCCTATGAATGGGCTGCTAAACTATGTGAACGTTATCCTGCCTTTCTAAGCAACTCGACAGAATTTATTAAAAGACTTCGTAACACTTTTGGAGACCCTGACTTAGATTACCACCATCAAAGTCAATTCAGAAGACTCCGTCAACATGGTATTGGAAACGCGATCGATTACGTAAACGAATTCCGCCGTCTAGCTGTTTTCGTCGAATCAGATGAATCCTTACTTATGGACACTTTCTACCATGGTTTAGACTCAAGAGTGCAAGACCGTTTGGATAGTATCTTTCCGCTACCAGATAACTTAGATGATCTTGCCCGTTTAGCCATTCGTTTGGACAGACATTTAGCTGCACGTACTAGCCGAAATTCCCGTACATTTTCCAATCAAGCCACATCTAATACGAGTTCTAATAATAATAAATTTCGTAACAATACACGCAACAAGAATAATAATAACAATAACCCGCCAACTAGATGTGCTTATTGTAGACGCCTTGGACACACTGAAGATAACTGCTTTCGCCGTCAAAAGGACATAAGAAATCAACAACAAAATTCTTCTAATAATGTTAGCACAATTTTTTGTAAGGACCCAAAAAATAAACAACCTGGTCTGACACTTAAAGACTCTTCCAATATGGTTAATTCAATTCCTTGTATGTACCCACAAAATGAACAATCTGGTCCAATTCTTAATTTCAATATACACCATGATAATAAAATTATTGATGCGCCACTTTTATTCGATACTGGTGCTTGTAAGTCCTTTTTAAGTAAAAATTTTGTAGAAGAAAATAATATCAAAATAATTAAAGATAAAAACTTAAAACAAGTTAATGGTATTAATGGATCTTCCGTTGTTTTTGGAAAAACAGAACCACTAAAACTTAGCTATGAAAATCATTCTAGTGACACTACCTTTTATATTATTCAATTAGAAAACTATGTAGGAATCATAGGTTACGATTACATATTAAATAATAAGCCACACATTTACTACATTGACAATACATTACGATTACAATTTGCTGATGAATTATCCGAACATAATAATGTTAATTTAATTAAAGATTTTATTTCTACAGATGAATTGTATGATTCAGACGAAGAAGAATTAAATCCTAAAGAAGAAACACAATCCAAAATTCCTGAAGAACTTATGGAAATTAAAGAAGTTTTTGATGAACGTAAACCAAAGGAGCTTCCGCCACATCGCATTTACGACTGCGCCATAGATTTAAAACCTAATACTATACCCTTCTATAGTAAAATTTATTCATTAACTGTTGAAGAAGAAGAATGTTTAAAGATTTATCTTGAAGAAAATCTTAGATATGGTTTTATTCGACGTTCTAAATCACCTTTTGGAGCCGCAACCTTTTTTGTCCCCAAGAAAGATGGATCTCAACGTTTGGTAATTGACTACAGAAATCTAAATGACGCCACAATCAAGAATGCCTATCCTTTGCCTCTGATTAGAGACTTATTAGATAGAGTTCAAGGTTGTACCGTCTTCTCTAAATTAGACCTACCAGGAGATTATAATTTGGTTCGCATTCGTGAAGGGGATCAATACAAAACTGCCTTTCGTACCAGATACGGACACTTTGAGTACGAAGTTATGCCTTTCGGTCTTACCAACGCCCCAGCCACATTCCAACACTTTCTTAACGATATACTCTCGGAAGTCTTAGATAAATTCGCCTTTTCTTATATTGATGACATATTAATATTTTCTAAGACTATGGACGAACACATTACTCATGTTAAGACTGTCTTAAATATTTTATTAAAAAATGGATTATACTGTAAGTTAAAAAAATGCGAATTTTTTAAGAATCAAATCGAATTTTTAGGATATATTATTTCTAACAATGGAATTTCTATGTGCAAGGACAAGGTCGACGCTGTTTGTAAATGGCCCATACCTAGGAACGTCAAAGAAGTGCAACAATTCTTAGGATTAGCCAATTTTTACCGCCGCTTTATTAAGGACTTTTCTAAGATTGCTCAGCCACTTCATAAACTAATACGTAAAAACGTTCCTTTCAATTGGACTAAAGAACAAGACCAAGCCTTCGCCCTCATTAAGGAGAAATTCACGTTCGAGCCTATTCTTAGAATTCCTGACCACTCTAGACCATTTATTTTAGAAACCGATGCCAGTAATTTCGCAATTGGTGCGGTACTCTCACAGTACGACAATAATAACGTTTTACATCCCTGCGCCTTTATGTCCAAAGGGTTAAAAAATTCCGAAACAAGATATGACGTATATGATAAGGAACTTCTCGCCATTATTGCCGCCCTTAAAGAATGGAGAAATCATTTACAAGGTGCAAAATTCCCTTTTAAGATTTATTGCGACCACCGTAATCTCAAGTTTCCTAAAAGAGCCGATTTATTATCCGATCGTCAAATTCGTTGGTACGAATTCTTATCAAAATTTAATTACGAAATTGTATACAGAAATGGAGCCTCAAATAAAAAGGCAGATATTTTATCGAGACGCCCAGATTTTTTTGTTGGACTTATTACTTCCTCTGTTAATAACTGTGATTTTTTCGATAATATTAAAAATCTTTACTCAAGCAATCCGGAAATATTAAAGATTATTGATTTAATTAAAGGTAATAACAATAATAATAAAAATTTTGAATTAATTAACGATATTTTATATTATAACTATAGGATTTATTTGCCTAAGGAACTCCGCCATGACATTATTAATCAATATCATTCCAATCCAGTAGCTGGACATTTTAGCAACAAGAAGACAGAAGAATTACTCGCAAGATATTATTATTGGCCAAATTTAAATGAAGATGTCGATACCTTTGTAAAAAATTGTATTCGCTGCGCCACAACTAAAGATAAAAATCATGCGCCATACGGACTTGTTCAATTATCCGATACTCCTTCCAAACCATGGACTCATGTTAATGTCGATTTTCTTACTGATCTTCCACCATCCTCTGGTTTCGACTCTATTATGACTGTTTCCGACCAATTTAGTAAAATGGTTCACTTTATTCCTGTTTCTGGTACTCCATCCGCCGAAGATATTGCCAATTTATTCATGAAACATATTTTCTCTTTACATGGATTACCTGCTTCTATTACATCAGATCGAGGAAGCCAATTTACCTCCCGATTTTGGAAAAAGCTTTTAGAATCATTAAATGTTAATTGCCTTTACTCGACTGCTCATCATCATCAAAGTAATGGCCAAGCGGAACGTATGAATGGTATTGTTTCCCAAGTTTTACGCTGTATTACATTTGAAAAACCAGCACTTTGGACTTATTATTTACCACTTGTTGAATTTGCAATTAATAATTCAATTAACTCTACTACTTCTCAATCACCATTTGAAATTGTTTATGGCTATAAACTTAATTTTGATCCTTTTGTTTCCTCCCAACATGCTTCTAATGTTGCAGAATATACTACATTAGATTGGTCAAGCCACTTTAATAAAATTTACAATATTATTAATAAAAATAAATTAATTTACAAACAACAAGCTGATAAAAAACGCGCCACAGGCCCTGATTTTAAGGTTAATGACTATGTATGGCTGAATCTTGTTCCCTCCTCAAGAAGATCTAAAAAATTCGACTTAAGACGTTTTGGCCCCTACAAAATTATTGAAATGTTATCACCGGTCACAGCTAAACTAGAACTCCCTTCCAGTTCAAGATTCTCACCAATCGTTCACATTGAACGATTAGAAAAATTTCATTAGTCGTCTGGAATCCGACTTTGGAAGAGGACCGTGTCAATAATATATTAATAAATATAATAAAATTATTTTTTATTAATAATAATTAATAATTAAGATTTATTTCAAGCCTTAAACAATAATATATTAATAAATATAATAAAATTAATTTTTATTTAATAATAATTAATAATTAAAATTTAATTCAAGCCTCAAAAATAGTTTAAGAATAATTTAAATATTTTATCAATTTTATTATTAATAATTAGAATATTTTAGAAATTATTTTATTTCTGTAAAAATAATAATTATTAATGTATTAATAATATTTTTATGCTTTTAGTAATTAATCATTTTCCATTACTAATAACTCATTTTCTATTAGTAATATTAGTTAGTTTATTTATATAGTTTAAATTTAGAAAAAAAAATATAAATATGAAGAAAAATCACTTTTACATTTTTTTCTTCATAAAAGAGATTATCGTCTGAATAATCCAAATTGAAGATTTAACCATAATCTTTATTAATTAATTTTTTATATCGATAGTTAGAAACAATTTATAAATTTAATTACTATTTAACTTTAATAAATAATAATATTCTTAAACTAAATTTTAAAAAAAAAAAAAAAAAAAAAAAAAAGAAAAAATTTATTACAAGCCACATTTAATAACTTTCAGCCTATTTCGTTTGTTTAACCTTTTGATACTCATGTAATAATAATTTTTAATAATTCATGTATAACTTCTGATTGTATGTGCTTAGCATTATTTTCTTTAGTATATATAGGTTTATTATTTATTTATTATTATATTATTTATCTCAATTTATTAAAAAATTTTTACTGTGTTTTCTCAGAGTTACACAACAAGAATTTTGATATTATTATCATTTTATTTTATTGTGCAACCCTTTGTCAATAATATATTAATAAATATAATAAAATTTTTTTTTATTTAATAATAATTAATAATTAAAATTTAATTCAAGCCTCAAAAATAGTTTAAGAATAATTTAAATATTTTATCAATTTTATTATTAATAATTAGAATATTTTAGAAATTATTTTATTTCTGTAAAAATAATAATTATTAATGTATTAATAATATTTTTATGCTTTTAGTAATTAATCATTTTCTATTACTAATAACTCATTTTCTATTAGTAATATTAGTTAGTTTATTTATATAGTTTAAATTTAGAAAAAAAATATAAATATGAAGAAAAATCACTTTTATATTTTTTCTTCATAAAAGAGATTATCGTCTGAATAATCTAAATTGAAGATTTAACCATAATCTTTATTAATTAAATTTTATATCGATAATTAGAAACAATTTATAAATTTAATTACTATTTAATCTTAATAAATAATAATATTCTTAAACTAAATCTTAAATAAAAAGACAAAATTTATTACAAGCCACATTTAATAACTTTCAGCCTATTTCGTTTGTTTAACCCTTTGATACCCTTTTATGAGTTCACTATAATTTATTTTGATTATTTTATCATTAATTTTTGTTGTACTACTCTCAAGATTGTTTCACAAAAATTTTTCTGATTCATACTTATATATATATCTAGTATATATATACTTTGTTTTTCATAAATTTTTTCTATATATATAATTTTATATATATAGTTTTTTTTACTCTATTTTCATCTTTTTCTCTTTTATTTTATTTTTAACGCATACAATTCCAAATTATTAATAAAATGATCATTAAAATCCTAACCCTAGTTACCTTTCTCAGAGTATCACAATGAAAAATTTTGATATTATTATCATTTTATTTTATTGTGCAACATTTTCAGTTCTCCATAAAATTTTTGATTATTTTATCATAAATTTTTATTGTACTACTCTTAAGATTGTTTCACAAGAAAAATTTTTCTGATTCATACTTATATATATATCTTTATTGATATACTTTGTTTTTCATATATTTTTTCTATATATATAGTTTTATATATATAGTTTTTTTTACTCTATTTTCATCTTTTTTCTCTTTTACTTTATTAACTCATACAATTCCAAATAATTAATAAATTTATCATTAAAAACTTAACCCTAATTTCTATATTTTCATTAATTGTATTATTTTCATTAATTTCATTATTTTCATTATTTTCTATATGTTTATTTAAGTTATATTTGATATTTAGGTATTTCATTATTAAATTTAAATTTTTAGAATTTTCATAAACTTGCCTAGTTAAGGCAATTCTATTTAATTTATTGTTTACTAAATTTAATTTATTATTATATTTAAAATCTTATATTTTTATAGAATTTACTAAATTTATTTTCCATAATCTTTTTATTTTCTTCTTTAATTTCCTTAATTTCATATTTTAAAATATTAATTCTTTCGTTTGTGATACGAATTTCTAGTTGAGAAATATCCATGTCTTTGTTATCTATAATACTTATTAATTCTTCTATTTCCATATTCTTATCATTCATTTCTATCAACATGTCTTGATAATTTTTTTTAACTTCTAGAAAAGCCTTGAACCCAACAGCCGATACATATCCTTTACACTTATTACACCGGATAGTGTAATAAGTTTTAACCTTGGTCCCATTTTGGATGATCCGATTTGAATGGAGCGGGACCAACAATTGTTTCCGTTTTTAGGTTTTCTATAGCCATTACATGGTCCCATTTTAATTTAATTTTTTTATTATTTACGTCATTTTTTATAATAGATGGTTTTATATTAAAAAGATGATAATTAGCACAATTGGCTAATATATCATATTTTTTTTTATCTTTATTTTCAGATATATAATTTCCATATTTTTATATAGATCATCCTGTTGCTTATTTTGATTTTTTTTCTTTTGTCATTATTAGGATGATTAGGATTATGATGATGATAATTATTATAATGATGATGAGGATAATTAATATTAATAAAATTAATAATTTTATTAATATTACTGTCGTTATTTTTATTACTATTATTAATACTCATTGTTTCCTATTAAAGTTTTGTCTTATTTTTTCACTAATATTATTTTCTACAGAAGGGTTGTGTTCTATTGGTTTTGATTTATTTTTTTTAATTTTTTATCTAAATTTTTACGGATATTTTTCTTTTATATATATTAAATTGATTTTAGAATCCTCATTACCATTATCACTATCAAGAATCATAATATCTGGTTTATTATGATTATAATTACTAATAATTATCAACATCAATAATCTCACAGTCATTATTATTATTATTAGAACTATCATTTTTATTTTTCATATTAAAAATTGTAGTAGAAGTTGAAGACTCATTACCTGACAAAACTTCTACTTCTTTTTCTTTTCCTTTATTGATTTTTCTTTCCAATAAAGGTTCACCAGTCTTATTATCAATATATTTAAATTGATAAGTCTTAATAATATTCTCGAAATAGGTTTTTACATTATCAGGAAGATCTTTACGATGTAGAGTTTTATTTATTCTTTTAAAAAATCCTTGCTCTACACGTATTAAATCGCTTTTTGAAATTTCTTGATTTTCCTGATTTTTATATTCTGCGGGATTGTAGTTTTCTAAAATATTAATATTATCACTTGGATGATAATAAACTGTTTTTTTTATTATATCTACATGTCCTTTTATAAACAATTAATTCACAAATGTTACTATTAAAGGACATATCAACGATATATTTTTTTTCAATCCCTATACCTTTTAAGTAATTTTTTGCTTCACGAATGACTTGCCTATTAATTCCTTCAATATAGATTTCCCGTAGGTCTTCTGGTCTAATATTTCTTCTGGATCTGGTAGTAAGACCTACGGTACTTTCAAGATAAATAGCAAAGCCATTTTCTTAACTTAAAAAATTGACAGAGAAAAAAATTAAAGCGGGAGAATTAGAAAAATTGAAAAAATATTTTTCAAAGTATGGTTTTGATACTCTTCCTCCCAATTTAAAAAAGCTTTTAACTAAATTTTTCCGTTTAGTAATGACAGGATTTTCTTTAATCTCTAGATTATTCTCAATTTCTTTACTGGGATTATTCTTTATAATTTTACTGTATCATTAAGTTTTTCATAATTTAGTTTTGATACACTAAAATATTTATTATCTCAAATATTTTTTAATTTTTTTTCAAATTCAAATGTTTTTTTATAAATAAAAGCATTCTCATTTTTATCATTAGAAGGAAAATCTTCATAATTGGAATTTTCATTTCCTTCTAATGAATTTAATAAACATTTGACACTTAAAGATTTGGAGGCTGTTTTCTTTTTTTTTCTTTGAATTTTCTAATAAATTATCCATAAAATACAGCTCCTTTATTGTTTTTTGTAAAGATGATTTTTCTTCATCCGAGCAGTCCATTTAAAAATCATCTTTATTTTTTCTGATGAAATCATATTTACACCAGAAATAATCCCTAAGACTGGCCGAGGTAGTTTTTAATGTAGAAGAAGATCTTGATGGAAATATTGGATAAAAAGTTTCAAAATTTATTGTAAAATTTCCACCATTTCTTTCTACATTTTCTTTTTCGATTTCTAAATCCTTATTAATATCAATTACAGCATCACCGATTTTAAATATTAGCTTATAATCTTTAAATCGGTAGTAATATTCATTTCTTATGATATTATATAAGGATTTTTCATTTAAATTTTCGTTATTGATAACGGAACAATCTTCCATTTCAATATCCATGGAAGAAGAAGAAACAATTGCTTTTTTCGTGGTTTTACTTCTTAATTTAATATGTGGATATTTGAGTATATCCATTTCTTTTTTATCAATTTCTTTAATTATTTCAGCAATTGTTTCTCCAGTTATTTCCTTTCCTTCATTATCACTGGAAATAACTTTTAATATTCCATTATCATATAAGTTTATTAAAAAAGCTTTACCCATAACAGCGGTACAGCTATTTGAACATTTATTTTGGTGATGTTTACCAGTACATATAATCCGATAATCTCCATCACCATTTTTGGTTCTAGTAAAGGAATTACCGCAATTTCTGCAGGTAATCGGAAATATATTTCTTCCTTCACTATTTCTCATTTTATTTAAAATTGCCATTATATGATGTACTCCAATAAATGAAAGAATATGAACCCTTGGTTCATACGGAATTGATGTTCTTCCAATTTTTTTGGAGACCATTTTTTTTTTATTAATATGAATAAAAGAAACTTTTTTTTTTTAATTATTATAAATAAAAGGATTTTTTAATTTTTTTTTTTAATTACTGTAAATAAAAAAAAATTTTAATATTTTTTATATATACATATTATTATTTTAAAAAAATAAGAGGGTTAGGCTTTAAATGTTATATCTTTATTCATTTCTTTTTTGTGAATATGTAGGAGTTACATGAGTTATAAAAATTACATGAGTTAAATGATAGTATAGGATAGTTAGTGCACCGAAATGCAAAAATATAATAAATATATAAAATTTTCATACATTAAATTAAGGTTTTTAAAGTTACGTATAACGTACCAATCCCTTACATTAATGTATTCCACTTTTACTCTCTCTATACTATAGAATATATATATAAAAAAGTTTTTCGAAAAATAGTCTAAGTTAATTACGTGATCGGCATTACAAAACGTAATATTTCACGTAATTTAATATATAATGTACTACTCTTCCCATAAAAGGAAACTCTCTTTCGAAAAAGGAATCTCTATATATGAAAATCGTATTAGTAGACGTAATACTTATATATATATTACGTACTTACATTAAAACATTATATATATAGTAAAAAATTTCTTAAATTAATAAAGTATCTAATAAAGCTATTTTAATAAAGTATAAAATTTATCTATATGTGTGTAGTACAATAAAAATTTTTAATATATTGAATATTCAAATTTTTTATCATTTGAATAGTATTGAGAATATAAATTATAAACTATATCTATGAATAGTAAAAAAATAATTAAATTTTTTAATATACATCTTGAAATTATTCTATATAGTAAGTATTCAAATTTTTGCATCTTAATACATCTCGAGAAAAAAAATTAAATTATTATATAAAAAATTTTTTATATATTAATAAAATAAATAAATTTTTTTTTTGTGTACTTCATATATATATATAATAAAATAAATTTTTTTTTTGTTTACTTTATATATATATAATAAATTTTTTTGTTTACTTATTATATATATATAAAATTTTTTTGTTTACTTTATATATACATAAGAAAATATTTTTTTTTGTTTATATATATATAATAGGGTTAGGCTTTAGTTTTATGTTATGACTATATTCATTTCTTATTTGTATAATATAAAATTTACATGAGAATGTAGGAGTTACATGAGATATGTGATAGTATATAAAAGTTTAATACCGAAATACTAAATATTATAAAAATTTCATACATTAAATTAAGGTTTTTAAACATTCGTACAACCTTATGTTAATGTATTCCACTTTCACTCTCTCTATACTATAGCATATATATATATAAAAAGTTTTGCGAAAAAAGTTAATTACGTAATCGGCATTACAAAACGTAAAACTACACGTAATTTAATATATATAATGTACTACTTTTCCTATAAAAGGAAACTCACTTCCGAAAAAGGAATTTCTTATATATAAGAATCGGGAGAAGTGCATTTCGGAATCGTACATTATTGTATGTGGCTTGATGATAAAATATTTTATAGCCACATTTATCAAAAATAAATAAATACATAAATAACTAAATAAAATCAAAATAAAATAAAATCAAAATAATATTTTATTAATAATCTTTTAAATAATATTTTGTTAAAAATATTATTTAAAAAAAGACTTGTTCTGTTATCATTAAATAAATAAAACTATTATAATTATTAAATAAATAATTATTGTAATAAAGAATAAATAAATAAATAAATAAATACATAAATAATTAAATAAAATTAAATATTATTTTATTAATAATCTTTTAAATAATATTTTGTTAAAAATTGTATATAAAAAAGGACTTGTTCTGTTATCATTAAATAAATAAAACTATTATAATTATTAAATAAATAAATATTGTAATAAATAATAAATAAATAAATAAATAATTAATTAATTAATTAATTATTAAATAATTATAATTATTAAATAAATAAATAATAAATATATAAATATTTAATAAATAAATAAATAAATACTAAATAATTAATTAATAAATAAATAAATAATAATTATTTATTATTTATTTTTCAATTATTTAAAAAAAAACATATAAATATATGATAAATAAATAAATATATAAATAAATACTAAATAATTAATTTATAAATAAATAAATAAATAATAATTATTTAATATTTATTTAGCAATTATTTAAAAAAATATATAAATATATGATAAATTAATAATTAATTAAATAATAATTAATAAATAATTTTTTTAATATTTTTTTAAACGGTTATTAATAAAAAAATAATTAGTTACTATATTATAATTATAAATGGAGGAAATTGAAAAAATTGAATTTAGTGAAACCAATCGAGGCAAAAAACAACTCATTATTAATAAAAAATATAAATTTAATTTTTCACTTAAAAAAAAAGATAATTCAAAAGTATACAGATGCACAGAATACAAAACAGCAAATAAATGTAAATCTTTCATTATTTTAAATGATAAAAATGAAATTTTAAAATATGAAAGTTTCCATAATCATCTTGAAAAAGAATTTGATGCATCTCTATCACTAATAAAACATAAAATTAAAGAGGAAATCAGAAAAAGCATAATTCCAATGGATTTAAAACCAAGGCGTATATATAACGAAGTTTCTCAAAACATGGGATTCATATGTCCAGAGTATGATACAATTAGATCCCAAATACTTAGAAATATAAATAAGCAAATACATACAGATATTACAACATTTGATGAAATTCCAAATGAATTAATATATTATAAAACAGAAAGAGGAGAGGATTTTATGATATTCAAAAATCCTAATATAATAATTTTTCAATCACCATTTCAAGCAAAACTATTTTCGAAATATTATGAAGATATATTTGCTGATGGTACTTTTTATGTAGCGCCTAAGTTTAGCTACCAAGTATTTATAACAAGAACTTACGTTTCGGAATTAAATAAATTTTATACTACTTCAATTTCTATATTAAAAAATAAAAAAGAGGCCACATATGAAACATTATTTAAAGAAATAATAAAAAATGTAAATAAATTTAGGGAAAATAGTATAACTACCCAAATTAATTTACACTGTGATTTTGAAATAGCTATATCCAATGCCGCAAGAAAAATTATTCCTAATTTAAATATCAAATATTGTGTTTGGCATTACAAAAAATCTTTAGAGAAACAAAAAAATATATTATGTTTTAATGAAGTAGATAATAATAATGATGTATATGTATATTATAAAGCTATTTCAAATTTGCCTTTTATAAATCCTGAATATATATTTGATATTTATTTCAAAATCAAAAGTGCATGCAAAAAAAATAACTATAGCAATTTTTTGGAGTAGTTATTTTTTGGAATTTTTAGAATATTTTAAAAATAATTATTTACATAAATATAATACTAATAATTGGAATTATTATAAGAATATAGAGCATATAACAAATAATGCTTCAGAATCTTTTAATAATTACTTAATTTATTTCCAAAAAAACCTTCATTTTTTAAATTAATTTATATATTAAAAAAAGAAGAATCCTTATCCTACAATGATTACGAAAGGAGAATTAATGGAATCTGGAGAAAAAAACAAAAAATAATTAGAAAGACTGATGAAATAAAAAATATAATTGAAAATTATAAATATATGGAAAAAGATTATATTTATAATGGATATGATAGAAAAGATATTGTTGAATTATGGTATAATTGCTTAATTGATTTAAATAATAAAAAATGTTTTAGTACGTTTTACGTAACTTTAAAAACCTTATTTTATTAACGTATATTAGTTTAATTTTTATTTATCTCATGTAATAATAGTATCTAATAATTCATATATAACTTTTGATTGTATGTTAGCATTTTCTTTAGTATATATAGGTTTATTATTTATTTATTATTATATTATTTATCTCAATTTATTAAAAATTTTTATTGTGTTACCTTTCTCAGAGTTACACAACAAGAATTTTGATATTATTATCATTTTATTTTATTGTGCAACCCTTTTATGAGTAGACTCTAAATTATTTTGATTACTTTATCACAAATTTTTGTTGTACTACTCAAGATTGTTTCACAAGAAAAAATTTTCTGATTTCATATTTATATATATATACACTTTGTTTTAATAAATTTTTTTCTATAGATGTAGTTTTATATAATTTTTTTACTCTATTTTCATCTTTTTTTCTTTTTTACTTTATTTTTAACTCATACAATTCCAAATAATTAATAAAATAATCGTTAAAAAGCCTAACTTTAATATTAATAAAAATAATGATATTAATGTGGCTATAAGATTATTTAAAGAAAATTTAAAAACAATTAGTAAATCATCAGAAGATTACATTGAGCCAAATAAACCTGATGGAAATCCATTGGATGATGCTTATTTTTATTATAAAAGTTTTTACAAAAATAAATAATTATAATAATCAAAATATTAAAAATAATAATTATTTAAGAGAAAGATATTTAGGAGTGGGTGAAGAAAAATTTTTTAAATATATAACTGTTGAAAAAATAAAATATAAAATTAGTAAATTATCATCTAATAAAGCTAGTGGTTTAGATGGTATTCATACCCATTATATTACAGGAAATTAATGAAAGTAAATTTCCTGAAGTTCTCCATCTTTTTAAATTGTGTATTTCTTTAGGCATAACATCAAAAAGATGGAATGAAGCATTTTATTTTTCCTATACCAAAAAAGGAAAAAACTAATTATATTCAAGATTTTAGACCCATTTCTATTACAAATATTTTTAGAAAAATATTTGAAATATTATTGTTAACCTATATTTATAAAAAATTAAATAATAAATTCAAATTATGTTGTAAACAAGCAGGGTTTAGAAGAGGTTATTCTACTATAACTCATGCTATTGTTTCTTATGCAACATGTTATGAAAACAATTTTAATATTTTCTTAGATATAAAAAAAGCCTACGATTCTGTTCCAATTGGAAAGTTAATTGAAAAATTAAATAATAGAAATCTACCTATACTATAGACATAGTTTAATTTTAATTCTCAATATGTATTTAAATGATAAAAATTTAAATACTTTATATACTATTAATTAGATTAAAAATATATAGGGTTAGGTTTTTAACGATTAATTTATTAATTATTTGGAATTTTATGCGTTAATTACGTGATCTGCAATACAAAACATATTTCAGTACGTAATTATATATCTATATATGTAAAGAATTATATTTAATTTTTTTTTAATATTTAATATGACAATTAAATAGTAATAGAAATAAATATAAAAATAAAACTAATAATATTATACAAAATAAATAAATAATTGAATAAGTTTCTTAAATATTTTTATTATAATTTTTTTTTATTAATTACAAAATTTTTTTATCATTTATTTTTTAAAATTTCATTTATAAATTGTACTGATATTTACTATTAAAAATGTTGTCAAGTAAAGCATTACTTAATTATGATATTAAATTTTATGAATATATTAATTTATTAAATTTTTTAAATATTCATAATATAATAATGTTAATTCAAATAAATTTTTAAATTTTAATAGTAGTTCAGAAAATAATTTTTATAATTCCAAATATATTAAATAAAAAAAATATCATTAAATAATTTTTTATATTATATTTTTATTTATTTAATTATTTATATAATTATGTGATGACATAAAATTTAATCCTACTTTAACAAAAATAAATATAAATGGATTTAACTCTGAATTAAAAAATGATAAGAATAAAAATGAATTTGTAAATGTCTCTTCTAATGATGATAAAAGTAATATAACTAAAAATGAAAATAATAAGGAAATATTAAATATGGATTATCCAAATAATAAAGTAAAAGGAAAACAATTGAAGAAAAATAAAAGAGTAAATTCAAATATGAATATAAAAAATAATAAATTGGATTGCTTTTGTATAATATGTAATAAAGTATTTAATAGAAAATATGATTTAGAAAGACAAAAGAAAACATTTAGATATAAAGCCTTATAAATGTATAATTTGTAAAAAATCATTTACAAGAAGTGATTATTTAAAGGGGAAGTGTGCATTTCGGCAATTTATTTCGTAAATGTACTGCGCATTAAAATAACGTATTATTTAAATGTATTATATTGGCTTATAAATTAAATTAATAAAAATTTAGGTTAAATAATAAAATATTATATTATTAAAATCAATATTTTATTTATTATTGATTCAAAGAGTCAAATTTATATTATATTTCATTAACATTAAAGTAAAAGTGTTGCTAAACATGATCCAATTTATTAGTGACATCTTCTTTTTATTAATATTTTTTTTTTATTTAAATTATGAAATAAATAAAATATTAATTTAAGTGAAATTTAAAATTTATATTTATAATTCAAGTATTAAACATATATTTCAATATTTTTAAAAGAATATTATTTATTCAAAGAAAAATTTATATAAATGAACGTTTTATTTTTAAAAAATATAAAGGTTAATTTTTTTATATAATTTTTAATACGCCATTTTATATTTACTTATTTATTATTTATTCATTCATATATATATTACTTGTCATTGGAACAATTTTTATATGCCACTTTAACGACACTTTAACGCCACTTGGTGAAATGGAACTTGGTGAAATGGGCCATTCCCAAAAAATATATATATTTAAATATAAGGGTTATATAAATAATATTGAAATTATAATCAGTTATATATATATAAAGATATTTAATTTTATTTTTCAAGGGTTTATTTTTTATTTATTTTATTTTTTTTTTATTGAATTTTATTTTATTTAACATTTCAAAATAATATTAATAAAATAAAATAAAATAAAATAAAAAATTAAATAAGTAAAAATTGGATTAAAAAAATAAATTGATCAATTTAAAATATTTAGTTAAAAGTTCTTATTATAAATGATGGAAAATTTAAATATAGAATTTAGTGAAACCAATAAAGGAAAAGAACAAGTAGTTATAAATAGGAAATATAAATTTAATTTACGGTACATAAAGAAGGATAATTTAAAAGTATATTATTTTACCGAATATAAAACAGTAAATAAATGTAAATCTTTCATTATTTTAAATAAAAAAAATGAAATAATAGAATATGAAAATTTACATAATCATTCAGAGAAAGAATTTGATGTATCAATTTCATTAGTAAAACATAATATTAAAGATGATATTAGAAAAAGTTCAATCCCTTTTGAAATAAATCCAAAGCGTATTTTTGACGAAATATCAGAAGAAATAGGTTTTATATGTCCTGAATATAATACAGTTAGATCCCAAACAACAAGATATATAAATAAAAAATTACCTTATAATATAATAACAAATTTTGATGAAATCCCGGATGAATCTGAATAATATAAAACAAAAATTTATGATATTCAAAAATTCTAATATCTTAATTTTTTAATCATCATTTCAAGCAGAAATATTTATTAAATACAATGAAAATGATGGAACTTTTTATATCGCATCAATATTTAGTAATTAAGCGTTTATAACAAGAGCATATGTTCCAGAAGTAAATAGTTTTTACACTACATCATTTTCGATATTAAATAATAAAAAACAAACGACATATGAAACATTATTTGAAGAAATAAATAAATATTTGAAAAAATATAAAAATAATATTATTATTACTCCAAAGTATTTCCATTGTGATTTTGAAAAAGCAATATCTAATGCAATTAAGAAAACCTTTCCTAATTTAAACATTAGATATTGTGTATGGCATTATAAAAGATCATTAAAATTAATAAAAATAAATTATGTTATAAAGAAATAGAAGATAATAAATATATATACATGTATTATAAAGCTATTTTAAACTTTCCATTTATAAATCCGGATTATATATTTGATATATACAATAAAATTAAAAGGGAATGTCAAAAAAACAATTATAATCAATTCTTAGATTTTTTAGAATATTTTAATGATACTTATTTACAGAGACATGATATAAAATATTGGAATTATTATAATGGTATAGAGCATATAACAAATAATGCTTCAGAATCATTTAGTAAATATTTAAAATTATTATTTCAAAATAAACCAACTTTTTATAAATTAATTCATAAATTAAAAAAAGAAGAATCATTATCTTTTAATGATTACCAAAGAAGAAATGAAGGAATTTTGAGTAAAAAAAGAAAAATAGTTAGAAGAACTGATCAAATAAATATATTAATTGGAATGTACAAAGAAGCAGAGTCTAATTTAATTAATAATAATGAATGTAATAGAAATGAAATCATTGAATTATGGTTTGAATGCTTAAATATTTTAAATTCAAATTTCATTAATCTTATATCAATATAAGATATAGATATAAAATTATTATTAATATCATAACAATAACAATAACAATAACAATAACAATAACAATAACAATATCAATATAATAATGTAATATCAATATTACATTATTATAAAAATATATAATTTACATTCTTATTTTATTTTAACATTTCAAAATAATACTAATGAAATAAAATAAAATAAAATAAAATAAAATAAAATAAACGAGAAATGTAATAATATACAAGTACTAGTATATAAACTCTCTTAAAAATTTTTTATATAACTGTGGCTTAAAAAATTTATATACATTTACAATATGAAATATGGCGTAAAGGGCCTGTCAATGCAAAAAATTTCATGTACATTGCCGAAATTCCCTATACCCTATTTAAAGAATCATTTACGTAGAAATACTTGTACAAAAGATAATTGGAATAATTTTAAGTGAAATCAATTTTAATAATTAAAATTAAATTAAATAAATAAAGTCAATTAATATAAACATTAATGCTGCTGTATTGGATTTTGAACTTTTCAATGATCATAATGATAATGGAATAGAATTACCTTATATTTTATTATAATTTTGGAAAATAAAATAATAATAATAATAATAATAATAATAATAATAATAATAATGAATTCATTGATGAAAAATTTGATTCTACACCACAAGAGACAATGTTTTCAATGAGGATAAGCAGGTGCCTTTATCAATATTTGTGGTTTTTTTCGGATATCAAAGTGTGAAACCAAATGTGTAGAACAAACTTTAAAAAACATTGGTTACAATTGTTAAAATTTTAGTTTAAATATTTTAATTGGTATTATTTTTTGTACAACATTTTTTTTGGATACATTGCTTTCTGCTATATACTTGAAATGTATAATTAAATGCTAAGCCATTTTATTTTACTTTTTTTAATAATAATAAATTAGTGCTTAAATTTATTTATAAAATATACATATTTATATTAATTTTACATAAAATATTTTATATATAAATTTACTTGTTATAAATTGGAATAAACTTCATATGCATAAAAATATTACAATATATTATATATGTTAATTTATAGTGTTTTAAGATATAATAATTTTTGAAATTATTCCATATTTTATATGTAGATGTTTTTATACAATAAGCAAAATAAAAAAAAAATATATAAAATAAAATATTATTTAATTGTTATAATAATGTGTTTATTTAGAAATAGAATATATCTACTTGCTTTTGGTTTTTTTAACATATAATATTATATAAAATTTTATTTTAAAAATATATTTTATGTATAATTTTAATTTCAAATTTTAAATTAAAAATATATTTTAAGTATAATTTTTTCTTTAAAAATAAAATTTTTTTATTAGATAAAATTAATTTATTATGTATCAAAAGGTTAAACAAACGAAATAGGCTGAAAGTTATTAAATGTGGCTTGTAATAAATTTTGTCTTTTTTTATTTAAAATTTAGTTTAAGAATATTATTATTTATTAAAGTTAAATAGTAATTAAATTTATAAATGTTTCTAACTATTGATATAAAAAATTAATAAAGATTATGGTTAAATCTTCAATTTGGATTATTCAGACGATAATCTCTTTTATGAAGAAAAATAAATAAATACATTACACAATAGAGGCCTTTCTTAAACCACGGAATGAACAAACAATATCTGCTTCGACATTAAAAGACATTCTAGGAATTAATTGTTCGTTATTAATACTAATTGGATCATTGTAAATACCGACTAATAATGTTGGTTTAAATGGTACTTCTGGGGTTTCAACTATAAATGCAGGATTTTTAGTTATAGCTTTAGATTCAATCAATTCTAATGGATATTGAGGAACAGTAACAATATCTGAACCATCAGAAACTGTAGCTCCATTACCATTAACTGCTCTAGGATTTGGAATACCATAATATCTATCAGTTAATGGGTCAAAAGAACCATACCATGAATCAAGATCTGCTGTATTCACATAATATCCTTTTTCTGCTATAGTAGATGGATATATACTTCTAGTTATAGTAGTGTTACTATTAGGATTAACTGATCTATAAGTACCTGCTGTTGGACCATCAATAGTAACATATAACCCATCTGAATTATCATTAGATCCAATAAGAGTAGCTCTACCACTAGTTGCAGTATTTCTGACATAAATTTGTTCCTCAGATAAACCAGTACGATCCCAAGCAGTAACAACTGTATAACCATTATAATATTGACCAATACCAACAGTATTTGTATAAATGGGATAATGATATGGAGTTAATTTTACTGTCACTTTTTCAATTTTAACTTGATCATACATATTAGAATAACTTTGGTAAAATTCTGATTTACGTAACAAATCCCATATATTTAATGCAAATACACCAGTTTCAAATGTTGTTGGTGCAACATTTTCTCCGTTATTTAATGTTATCAACCCATTAAAAACCTCGAATCTAGATGGAACAGATATATTTATTTCTGCTTTGTCTCTTTGTTGTCTAGCAGCTGTTTGATTTCTTGAAGTACGACGTTGAGATCTTGAATAATATCCGTAACGTCTGCTATAAGTTCGGTAAGGGTAACGTCTTCTATATCTTCTATAGTATCTTGCGGGCATGTCATAACTTATTATTATTAATTAACTTTTATATAATTATATAAAATATTTTAAAAAAATATTTATTTAACAAGAAAATTTCAATGCCTTTTACTTCTTTATATACTTTTTCGAAAATTACTATTTTAGGAATTTAATTTATATACTATACAATTACAATATATTACAATACATTGTATTTCAATTAAAATATATTACAAATTATTTTATCACATATATTACAATACTTTTCAATACATTACTACTAATTCAATGAATGAATGCTAACTTTTTAAATAAATCTTTATTTTAATATAAGTGTATGTTGTAGCAAAACAAATAAATTAATTATTACTCTATATAGAAATGGGGTGCTAAAAAATTTAATAGGGTCCTTTTAATTAATTAAAGAGGATGCCGTAGCACACCAAAATAATTTCATAAATGAAATAAACTTTATTTAATAATAAAGTTGTGATATGGGGTTCCCGTAATACTAAGTTTGGGAACCCCATATATTATATCGTAATATTATTGGTCGATGAATACAATCAATTTAAATTTTTCGTCTCAAAAGGCAGTGAAAAAATCTCAAATCTCAAAAACAGTCTCAAAAAAAATCTCAACTTAACCACCAACACTAAAAATATAAATACAAATTATTTTTTCTTAAATTTTAAAATCATTGTACATTAAAAATAAATATTATTTACAAAATGAGTCAAACTTACTATTATGCTTTTACTCTTAACAATTACACTCCTTTACAAGAAAAAATCATTCAAGAATTTGCTAAAACTTATTGTGCAAGACTTATGTACGGTAGAGAAGAAGCTCCTACCACTGGCACAAAACATTTGCAAGGCTGTTTTCAATTAAATTCAAGAAAAAGACCCGAAAACGTTAAATCATTATTAGGAATAGATGAAATCCATTTAGAATTTCAAAAAAAGGTATACACAGCTAATGCCAGTTATTGTGAAAAATCAAATGATTGCTGGTATTTCCCAAACAAACAAGAAAACTTCGATAGACACGGTAGACCTTTAACCAAGAAAGGCGCTAAGTTTCAAGAAGCATTAGATTTAGCCAGACAAGGCCGTTTTGATGAAATTAGTGCCGAAATGATTATAAAACACGAACCCAGATTAATCAAACAATATATCGAACATTTACCAATGGAAAATATGTTATTAGATAATGAAAACGGTAACTTTTTTAAAGATTTCTTTATTTTACTACATGGACCAACTGGTGTTGGAAAATCGTATTCTGTCGGGATGTTTGTTGCTTACTTAAAAATGTTTTGGAAGGACTACTGCAAGAAGAACAAATTAGCTTATCAAGAATTGGATGTATATTATAAGAAATGCAACAAATGGTGGGACGGCTATAAAGGACAAAAAATTGTTGTAATTGAAGAACTTGAACCAAATTGGTTTAGGCTAAGTGGAAATATGTTAAAACAATTATTAGACCAATATCCTTTCCCTGTCGAATGTAAAGGTGCTACCATTAATAAAATCCGTCCTTTGTTTATTCTTATGACAAGTAATTATAGCTTAAGGCAATTATGTAGTAAAGAGGATGGATCTACAATCGAAGAAAACTTTAAACCATTAAGTTATAATGCCATACACAATATCTAATGTTTAAATTAGGAAAGGTTTTCTTAATTGCATTAGATATTGCTTTTTCAAAATCACAATGGAAATACTTTGGAGTAATAATAATATTATTTTTATATTTTTTCAAATATTTATTTATTTCTTCAAATAATGTTTCATATGTCGTTTGTTTTTTATTATTTAATATCGAAAATGATGTAGTGTAAAAACTATTTACTTCTGGAACATATGCTCTTGTTATAAACGCTTAATTACTAAATATTGATGCGATATAAAAAGTTCCATCATTTTCATTGTATTTAATAAATATTTCTGCTTGAAATGATGATTAAAAAATTAAGATATTAGAATTTTTGAATATCATAAATTTTTGTTTTATATTATTCAGATTCATCCGGGATTTCATCAAAATTTGTTATTATATTATAAGGTAATTTTTTATTTATATATCTTGTTGTTTGGGATCTAACTGTATTATATTCAGGACATATAAAACCTATTTCTTCTGATATTTCGTCAAAAATACGCTTTGGATTTATTTCAAAAGGGATTGAACTTTTTCTAATATCATCTTTAATATTATATTTTTTCTTCATAAAAGAGATTATCGTCTGAATAATCCAAAGTGATTTTTCTTCATATTTATATTTTTTTCTAAACTATATAATAAACTAACTAATATTACTAATAGAAAATGAGTTATTAGTAATAGAAAATGATTAATTACTAAAAGCATAAAAATATTATTAATACATTAATAATTATTATTTTTACAGAAATAAAATAATTTCTAAAATATTCTAATTATTAATAATAAAATTGATAAAATATTTAAATTATTCTTAAACTATTTTTGAGGCTTGAATTAAATTTTAATTATTAATTATTATTAATAAAAAATAATTTTATTATATTTATTAATATATTATTGACATTATGTTACACTAATTTATTATGTAACACTAATTTTATAATAATTAAAAAAAAAATTAAAAATTTCTTTTATTTATATTAATAAAAAAATGGTCTCCAAAAAAATTGGAAGAACATCAATTCAATATGAACCAAGGGTTCATATTCTTTTATTTATTGGAGTACATCATATAATGGCAATTTTAAATAAAATGAGAAATACTGAAGGAAGAAATATATTTCCAATTATCTGCAGAAATTGCGGTAATTCCTTTAGTTTTATAATCATCTGGTTCATCTTTATTAAGAGAATTTATAACAATTGTTCAAGCTACTCCTTCAGTTGTAGAAATTAAACATTCAAGTTTTTCATCTTCACCAATATTATTAGATTTACACCAACGTTCGTAAGAAAATATCCAATCTTCAAATTCAACTTTAGATTTACCTAAAATAGGTAATCTATTAAAAGTAATAGCTTTTGTATCACTCATTTTAAATTTAATATTATTATTACTATTTATAATTAATAAAATTTTTACAATTAAAAACTTTTTAATTTTTACTTTACTTTTTATAAAATTTATGTAAAATTTTATTAAAAAGATATAGTATTTATTTAATTAAAATTAGTATAATTGTTTTAAAAAGAAAGAAAATTCTTTTCAATATTATATTAAATTTTAATAATTTATTCAATTTATAAGTTATATATTTATTTATTTATTTCTTAAAAGAAAAGGAATTATTTAAATAAATAATTCCTTTTCTTTTATAATTTTATAATTTAAATTCAATTTTTTTCAATAGTACTTAATAATTATATTAAAAAATTAGAAAATGTTAGATAGGCTTAATAAATTTTAGTTTCCTAAAAAAATATAAATACATATAACTTTCGAAATAATTTTTAAATTATCTTTTAAATCTTTACTCAATCTTTATTCAAATCTTTATTTAATTATTTAATACATAAAAATTAAAATAAAATAAAACAATTTTAAATAAATAAATTAAAATTTAAACCATATATATTACTAATGTATTTCGGCATCGACCTTCCAGATTAACAAAAAGAAAAGTGTTAGAATATTATAAAGTATTGTTTATTTTAATTTTATTTTGTTTTTGTGTTATTTTCTGTTCTGGTATACTTGTAATATTGGAACCACCATTCCGTTACAGTGAAACGAAATTATAAAATTTCCGTATAATAAATTTAATTAAATATAAAAATAAAATGTAATAACAATATAAATTATATAAAAAATATAGAATATAATTATTATATATGTAATTTACTAACTATTATATTTTAAAATAATTATTTTAGAAAATAAATAATACGAAAATTTTGTTGACTCATTTATCATTGTTTAATTAGTCATAGAATAATACTTAATTTCTTAACATTATGAATATTAAAAATAATAGTTCAAATAAATATTCTAAATTATTTTAAAATCATTCTAACTATTACTTTTAATATTCATAAAGTTTTA
Organism: Anaeromyces robustus; assembly: GCA_002104895.1. Lineage (NCBI taxonomy): Eukaryota > Fungi > Neocallimastigomycota > Neocallimastigomycetes > Neocallimastigales > Neocallimastigaceae > Anaeromyces > Anaeromyces robustus. Next base: position 23,944 of record MCFG01000299.1, read on the forward strand.
ATATTATTTTATTTTATTAAATAAAAGAACATGAAAATATTTACAAGTTATTTATATTTTTTTTAAAATTAAACTAATTATTCTTTACACTTAAAAAATAAATTTAATAGTAAAGAATAATTAGTTAATTTTTATTAACATTTCTAAATAAGAAATAGCAATTAATTTTATATATTTTTATAAAGAAAATAAAATTGTTATTTCTTAATTAGAAATGTTAAGGTATAAAGAATAATTTTAGAATCTTTTGTTATTATTTAAATAATTAATAATGTTAATAAAAATATTGTATAATTTTATAATTTTATTTTTTTATTTAATATTGTCATAAATCAAATCAATTCTCAAAAATATTATAAAAATAATTCGATATAATACTAAAATATTTTAATTATTTGAAATTTAGAAAATAATAAACTATTATTTTAGAATAGTTTAATCAATTCAAAAATATAAACTACTATTTTAGAATAAATAGTTTTTCAATTCAAAATTTATAAACAATATAAAATATAAATATTTGTATATAAAATAATTAAAATTAAATAGTAAAAAATTAATCGTAAATAATAAATAATATAATATAAATTATTTATTATTTACTAAACTTCAAATAATTAATATATTTTAATATTATATCGAATTAATATTTAAAGTGAATTAATAATAAATTTTAGAGGTTAATTATAAATAAAAATTATAAAAATTTTTAAAAGTTAATATTATAATTAAAATATTAAAAAATTCATTATTTATCAATTTGATAAATGGCTATTATTATCTTAATTTGAAAATTTTTTTCAAAAATGTTAAAAGTCTTATCAAGAATTTTCTAGTTTTAAATAAGTATATCAACTTTTATTTAGACTTCTTATCAATAATTGTTATTTAATATTTATTAGTTATTATTATTATAATTAACGATTTTATCTTTATTTATTATTATTAAATATTTCCAAATTTATTAATTTTTATATTAATTCTTTATAATTATTTTTTTAATTATTAATATTATTTATTAGATTTTTAATTATAAATTATGTTTAGTTATACTAAAAATTTGTATAATGAGAATTATTATTTTATTAATTTATAATTTCATTTTAAGTTTTATATTAAGCTAGTTGTATTTTATTAATACTAATTATTTATTATAGAATAGAAAATTTAAACTATAAATGAATAGAAAGAACAATATTTATTATGTAAAAGAGAATAAAGAATAAAAATGATAATAAAATCAATTTTTATTATTTAATGATTTAAAGAATAAAGAAATAGAAATTATTTATAATTAATTTTATATTATAATCATTTAATGATTATCATCTAAATTAATGATTTTTATTATTATTTTTGTTAATTACAACTTTTTAACTATTTACATTTATTATTTACAATTTTTATTTTATTTTTGTGTATTTATTTAATTGTTTTAAAAATCATTTTTTTTAAAATTTTATAATTAATATTTTTATTAATATTTATTGTATTCTAAAAATTATTATTTTTAATTTATAAATGTAATATTTATAATTTTTTTCTTTATTTATTTTTTCTAGAAAATTTAATTATTTTTACATACCGATTAATTAAATTTTAGGTGTAATTTACAATTTTGCTTGATTTTATTTTAATTAAAATTTATGGTAAAATTTTTAATATTAAATTTATTTTACGGTGTAGATTAAAATTAAAACACATTTTTAATATTTAGTTTTAAATATAGAATTTATTTATTAAAATTTATTAATTGTATTATTAACTAAGCTATATTTATTATTAATAGTAGTTATATTGTAAATATTTTCATGTAAATTAACTATTTATTCTGAAATAATAAAGAACTTAGTAAAAATTTAAAAGTATTTATATTTTTCTTTAAAATTAAACTATTTATAATAACAAAATAATGCAAGTATTTGTAAATAATAAATAATATAATTGAAAATTATTAAATAAACAAGGTAAAAATATATAAAAATACTAATAAAATAATTAATATTATTAATAAAATTATAAAAATAATCAGTTAATTTATTTATAAAGTAAATAACATTATTGTTATTTCTAATTTAGATATATTCAAATGTAAGGAATAATTAAATAGTAATTAGAAAGTATTTTAAAAATGTTTTTAGAAATCATTTTTGAGTCATATTACTCAATTAATATATTTTAGAATCTTTTGTTATTTTTATTATATTAATTATAAATTGTTAATAATTTATATAAGTTTAATAGTATTTTTAAGAATTGATTTGGTTTATGATATTATTAATAAAGATTTAATTTAATATAATTTTAAAATTTTATTATTTTTTTAATATTATTAATTATTTAAATGATTAATTCCATATAATATTAAAATATATTAATTATTTGATGTTTAGAAAAAAATTATAATTTTTATTTATTTTTAATTTCTAAAATTTATTAATTTAATTCTAAGAATTTTAAAAGTTAATAATTAAAATATAAAAATTTAATTATGATATCAATTGGTACATTACAACGGATTTTGTAAAATTTCTTAATATTCCTTATATATAAATAATAATACTAAACACTAATTTAAATACTAAATTGTTAAATTAATTTGAAATTTACCTTTATTTATTTTATTTTAAAATATTATCCTAAATTTTGTATAAATTTCTTATACAATTACATTAAGTTTTAATTTTTTGTTCTTACATTATAATTTTACATTATGTAAATTTAAATTCCTTTTTTGGTCTTGTATTACAATTCCTAGTAGGATTCTCCAACTGACGAAGTCTTTCATTGAGTTTAATCCCGGGTATTGCCCTCAGTTGTGGATCAAAATATAACTAATAAATAGTTATTTTGATCCATTACTCTACTCTTTTTCTTCATAAACCATGAATTCAACCAATCGTTATAAATAAAGTTCATTCATAAAGTATTGCCTATGTATATTTCGAATTTATAAATATATAAAAATATATATTCTTGTAATTTCAAGTAAAATTAATTTTTATAATTGATATAAAGATTAAAATAAATTTTAATAATAAATAAATTTGTTATTAATACTAATTAATCTTATAACATATACATTGTAATTAGTATTGTATTAACCTAAGTTTTTAGCGTTATTACTTAATTAAATATCTTTGTGTAAATAATTTTACAGGCTATTTTAATTATTTAAGATCTTAAAGTAATTTTTATTCTTAGAATTCTAAAATTTGTAAAGATTAAAAATTACTTTAAGAAATTCTTTGGAATAATATAATCTACTATTCTAATAAATATTGTAATAATTTATCTAAAACAATTATTAATTTTAAAATTATTTAAAATATTTAAAAATATATTATTTATAAATATAATGGTGTAATTCTGGAAATTCGAAATTATAGTATATTATTGATTTAAAGATTCTATCTATATAAATTTTAATCTTCTATTTAGGTACCCTTCTAATTAATTAAATTATATTTTGTATATTTAAATTTCTTAAAAATCCAATATCTAGCGAATTAGTGGTCCAAATGAGCTGAAATTTAGATACATGGTAGTTCTCGAGCAGAACTTCTCAATGTAAATAAAATAAAAGTAAAGCGGGGGAAATCTTTAATATTTGGAGGATTATCGCTATTTTTCTTCAGATTATTTTTGCTAATTTATTAAGGGTTAAATTAATTTTATTTATATTTATTTAAATTGACCAAACCCCTTACTTTAGTCAATATAACCAACTAAGATGATACAGGAAACAGTATATTCAAAAACAATAAATATATAATTTTATAACAAAATGATTATTACCTATCATAGTTAGGCGCTATATAATTATTAATTTTAATAGAATTACAGTGGTAGATTTCATTAATAATTTGTTTTAATTAATTACAAATCAATATAAATAAAACTCTTATTAATTAATAAACAATTAATATTTTACATTAAATGTATATTCTATATAATTTTGTATTTTCAACGGAATTGTAATAATCAATTTCATTAATAATTTTGTATTATAGAACAAAATTAATAAAATTTCTTAGATGAACAATTACTTATAATTAATAAATTGAAAAATAAATATTAAATCACAAAAAAAAATGAAATAATAAAAATAATTAATTAATATAATATCATGGCTGATTTATTAATATATTTATATTTATTTATTATAATAATTATTAATATTATACATAAAAATATGAAAAATCATATTGATTTATTGATTTATTTATTTTTTTTATTTATTTATTTGACTTTTCTTTATTTCATTATAATATAAAATATTAAAATATGGCAAAAAGTTCATAAACTTAAAATATTCATATTACTTAATAATAATATTATATTAAACAGAATAAACTGAAGAATAAAAATTAAAATAAAAAAAAAAAGAAAAAAATTGTTTCATAGTGATTTTAGTATTCATAATTAGAAAAAAATATATATATTCTAACCCACATATTATATACATCACCAAATAATGAATTATAAATAATTTTAGTTAAAATATTGTATCATAAATCTTTATAGTATTATATATTTTTATTTAATATTTGTAATTATTTATTACTCTCTTAAAAATAAAAATTAAAATAACTTAAAATAATAATAATTATAATAATAATAAAAATAATAATATTATTATTATTTTTATTATTATAAAATAAAAAATTAAAAATAATAAAATAATTTATTCGTCACCTACGTTAATAACATCGCAAAATTGAACAATTAAATGGAAGAATACCATTTTACGAAAAAATAACGGATTTTCTATTCTATATTAATATTATAATTATATTATTATTAATATTTCAAATAATATTTAAAAGTTGGTTTATAATTAAAAATATTGTCATAAATTTAACTTATATTAGCATTAAGAGAATTTTTAAAATGCTTTTCTATGTTCAAATTCATCATAATTTTTCAAAAATATATCAATTAACTTTGTTATTATGATATAACTGAAACACTACTCCATACCTTTTTATAATAGTAATGAAAAAAATCCATTAAAAAATAGGTTTAAATTGTTCAAAAAACTTATTTTTTTCTAAATTTATTGCTTATAAAATGATTAAAGGTTTAAAAACCATTGGCATAAATATTAATTATATTTCCTTTTTATTCCGAATAAAATATTTAGCAGTCTTCTCATAATTTGATTTATTATAAATCAAATATTCATTTCTATTGAATCTATATATAATTTTATTAAGCTTTATTACTTTAAGTTACAGACAAATTATAACTACACCGAAGTGTGTAAAATTTTCATTACTTCATCTCCGAAAATGAAAATGTTTTCATTGCAAAAATATTAGATATTATGAATTATTTATGGTTAAAATATTTTTGTAAATTTTACTTTCGTATTTTCAAAAAATATAATTACATTTTTTCAAAAGAATAGGATCTTATTTATAATAAAAAATTAGAAAATCTTACATTAAAATCAGGAAAATAAACTTTCATATGTTTTTTTATTGTTTAAACTATTAACAAAATTAAAATTATAAAATAAAAATAGAAATTATAAAAATAAAATAATAATAATAATAAGATAATTTATAATAAATATTAAACAAATATACATAAATGAAATATTTTTTAATAATAAATATATATTGCTTAAATATTAATATTATATTTATTACATAGTTATAATTTTTCTATTATTTAAACATAAATAATTCATTCATATATCAATAATATTAAAATAATACTATTTTTAATATATATATAAAAGAATAAAGTAAAATAAATAAATAAATAAATAAATAATAAAAATATAAAAATAATTAATAAAAAGTTATCTAAAACAATAATTTAATATGTTTAGTAAAAGAAATAAAAATAATTTATGGCCTGAATTAACTGTTTTAACTATAAATTGTGATAATAATGAAGAAAAAATTGATGAAGTTAATAAATAATATAAAGAGTAAATATTTTAGAAAAAATAGTAAATGGAATATTTTATATCAACTTCGTAATATCAACAATTACTATCTGAATTTAAATTACAAAATTTATTTTTCATATAATATTCAGTATTACTTGTTATTATAAATCTCGTAGATATAATTCAAGAAGATAGCAGAAAATGAGCGCAGAAAACCTTTTTTAAAAAAAAAATAATTCAAATTAAATATTATAAAACGTGTGACTTTTAAATACAACAATGAAGAAAAGAATTCTGTGAAAAAATGGGGATTGTTTCTAAAATTTTTTTTTAACAAAATATATTACAAAAAAAATAATAATAACAGAAAGCTTAAAAAGTCTTTATTATCGTCCTATATATATAATTCTTTTAATTCAAGTTAAAGATTTAGAATTGTAAATACTCATTACCGTATTTTCTTTAGGGTATTTATTTAAATATATCAAATATGTAAATTTTGTAGTTCAAATTTCTTGAATTTATGTAAAAATGTTTGATGAGTTTATCAGCAATACTAGAATAGATGAAAAGACAATAATTGGTTAAAACTTTAGATGCTACAATGGAAAATGAATATTTGAAATTTTATTAAAAAATTTCTCTTTCTTCAAGAATATATAAGAAACAAGTATATTTTGTATTAAAAATTAAATAAAGAATGGGATCAATCATTAAAACATTTTACATGTATCAAAGGAACCATAAGTAATATTATATATTAAAAATTTCAAATATTACCTATCATAGTTAGGCGCTATATAATTACTAATTTATAATATTTTTTAATCACAAAACAATAACTATTTAACATTAAATTTATATTCTATATAATTTGGTATTTTCAACGGAAATGTAATAATCAATTTTATTAATAATTTTGTATTATAAAACAAAATTAATAAAACTTCTTAGATGAACAATCACTTAAATTGAAAAATAAATACTAAATAACACAAAAATAATAAATAATAAAAAATAACAATAAATAATAATTAATATAATATCATGGCTGATTTATTAATATATTTATATTTATTTAATATTAATTTTCCATAATTATTTTATTATTAATATCATTAAGATATACATAAAAATATAGAAAATCATATTGATTTATTGATTTATTTATTTATTTATTAATTATACTGTTAGTATGATTCTGGTAATGGTGAACATCTGCTAATTAAATACAAAGAAGAAAAAACTATATTAAAATATGCAAATGATACTTTCCATGCGGATGTGACTTATTTCACCAAATTGATTTAATATAGCGTATTAAAAATAATTTAATTCACCAGATATGATTTTCACATGGTTTATTTATACCACCATCAATTATTTTAATGAATAAATATAAATTAATAAATAAAAAATTAATTTATAATTTAAATAATTAAATGTTAAAAGAAAAATAATTATAAAGAATATTTTTCATATATAAATATCTATATAAATAATAAATAATAATAATAATAATAATAATAAATATATAAATAAAAATAAAAAAATTATAATAAAGATAATTATAAAATAAGAATTTTAATCTTGAATATTAAATATAAAAGAATTAAATCAATATTAATTAAATAAATAAATATAATTAATTATGTATATTAAAATTGATAATATTAAAATTTTTAACTATATATATGAGATAAGCGAAACTAATAGAACAAATTATTATAAATAGAAAATATAAATTTAATTTTTCATCAAAGAAATGACAATTCAAAATTATATAAATGTATAGAATATAGAACAATGAAAATGTTACGAACCTATTGTGTAATAAAATAAATTAATACTGTTTCATTATGATTGTTATAGTTATTTTAATTATATTATGTTAAAGAACTGTAACAATAAAAATTATAAATAAATAATTAATATCTAACAAAATATAATTTTATTTATTTATAATTTTTATTGTTACAGTTCTTTTAGTTATATTGAATAAAAATTATTAATAAATAATTAATATCTAACTATGTATATACTTAGATATTAATTATTTATTAATAATTTTTATAAATAATTAATAATTTTTATTTAATATAAAGTATATACATTTATATACAGTACAATATATTTATTTATTCAACTTTTCTAATTTAAAAATTATTCATTAAATTTTACTATACAATTAGTTTAATTTATTAATTTATATTTAATGTTTATTTTTTATATTTAATGTTTATTCACTTAACTTTGGTTTTAAATCAGCAAGATTTAATTAACTAATTAATTATTCTTTTATTTAGTTTTAATTAAAAATTGTTTTATTAATTTATTAAAATACTAAAATAATTATTTATTAATAATTAGTGTTTTATTAATTTATTAAAATACTAAAATATTAAAATAAATTAATAAAAGTAATATTTTGAATTACTTATAAATTAACTAATTAATAAAAGTGCAATTTTAAAAAATATTTAGTAAATTTTACACTAATTTATAGTTTTTAAGGAAAAATAATTTTATAAAATAAAAATTATAAAAAGTTCAAGAAAATTTTTTTATGAGATTCATTTTTTGATTGAAAATGAATCTCATAAAAAAAGGAAAGTTTCTTTTTCTTATTTTATTCCATGTAATTTTATGAAGAAATACAGAAACAAATATTGAACAAAATACAGAAATTTTTAATAAATAAATTTTAAAATATTTTTTTAAAAAATTTGGTTCAACCTACAGGTTAAACCTTATTAGTATATCAATAACCAATTATATTATAACAAATATTTAAAAGGATTTTAGTATAAAGAATTAATTTTGAATCGATTAAAACACTATCGTTTTAACAATTTAAATCGTGTTTTTAAAGTTAATCTTCATGTAATAAATATTAAAACAAAATAAATAAAAGTTATTATTTGTAACGGAACGGTTGTTCCAATATTACAATTGACACCAAAATTTGAAGTAAACACAAACAAAATAAAATTTAAAATAAAAGATACTTATTGCAATATCAGAACACCTTTCCTTTGTTAACCTGAAAGGTCGGTGTCGAGATATATATATTAGTAAGATTTAGTTTTAAGTTTTATTTTATTTTTATTTAAAATATGTTTTATTAGAATTTAGTTTTATTAATTATTAAAAATTAATAATAACTAATCTTTGTAGTATTTCAAACTACTTATGAATTAATTATTACTAATATATATAAAGTTATAAAAGAATAAAAGCACAAAGAAAAATATTTTAACTAAAGATTTTACACCTATTAATACTTTTTGCGGAAAAATAGTTTTAAAATTAAAAGTTCATAAAAAATAATAAAAATTGCTAGAAACTAAGATATTTTGATATAAAATGAATCTCATAGAAAAATAAAGAAATATTATATAATTTTTTCTTAAAGTTTCTAATTTTATTCCATGTAATTCTATAAAGAAATACAGAAATAAAATACAGAAACAAATACAGAATAAAATACAGAAATTTATAATAAATAAATTTAAAATAAAATTTTTATAAAATTTGGAACAAGGTGTGAGTCGAACCCAGAGTGTTCGCCCAGATGGTCATAGTTACTGTTAAGTTTCCAACTGGATTATTTTCTAATTTAAATAAGTCTACTAGGTCGAATGACTAATTATATAGTTTTTATAATTAAATAGTTTTTATAATTAAATAATATTTAAATAATAACTAAATTAATTGTAATGCAAATAACACAATATTTATTTAATAATAATAATAACACTTTAAGATTAACTTTTTAATAGTAAATTTTATTTAAAAATAAGATATTGATAATATTAATATAACTATATAATTCAGGTGTTAATAACCTTACAAAGAACATTAAATATAACTTTATGTTATGTTCTTTTATACTTTGTAAGTTTGATAATAATAATATAAAATATAATATAAAATATTAATACATTAATTTAATACATTAATTTAAAGTGATACGTTAACGTATAATATAATTAATAATTTGTAATATAATAAGTTATTAATATCGATATTAAATAGTAATAAAATTAATATATTATTCAATATAATTGAATATATATAAATAATATATATATTAAAATATATTATTAGATTATTTAAATAATCTTAAATTATAATATTTAAAATAAAATATTATAATAATAATTATTATATATAATTATTATAAAAAATTATTAATAATTATTATAATAAATAATAATATTATATATCAAAATAATTGAAATTATAAATTCTAATTTCAATTGCACTTGATGTCTTGACAACGCCCTCTCCTAAAAAATCGGATTCCAGACGATTGTCTAATAATAAATAATATATAAAATTGATATATATAATTTTTTGAAATTTTTTGAAATTTAGATTTCAAAATTTTTAAGTGTCAATTTAACAATCTTAGAAACTTTCGAGTGGCCATTTCGAAAATTTCAAAATTGTTATTTTGTGACCAAAATAAAATTTTAATATAAAAAATATATGTAAAAACAATGTTTATAATATTTTTAAGAATTTTTGTGTTTTAAAATGTTGAAAATTGAAATTTTGAAATTTTTTGAAATTTCAATTTCGAAATTAAATTGTTAATTTTGTGAAATTTAAAAAATAAATTTTTTAATAATTGTTGTAGGATGTATAAAAATAAATTTTTAATTAAAAATAGTTAAAATTATTGAATTTAAAAATTTTTTAATAATTGTTGTAGGATGTATAAAAATAAATTTTTAATTAAAAATAGTTAAAATTATTGAATTTAAAAATTTTTTAATAATTGTTGTAGGATGTATAAAAATAAATTTTTAATTAAAAATAGTTAAAATTATTGAATTTAAAAATTTTTTAATAATTGTTGTAGGATGTATAAAAATAAATTTTTAATTAAAAATAGTTAAAATTATTGAATTTAAAAATTTTTTAAATTTTGAAATTTCAATTGTGATGGAAAATGGTCAATTGAAATTTTGAAAAAATTTTTTGAAATATACTATAAGTAAAAAATATAATAAAATAAAAATTTAATAAAAATAATTTTTTTTTTTTTTTTGGAAAATGGTCAATTGAAATTTTGAAAAAATTTTTTGAAATATACTATAAGTAAAAAATATAATAAAATAAAAATTTAATAAAAATAATTTTTTTTTTTTTTTTGGAAAATGGTCAATTGAAATTTTGAAAAAATTTTTTGAAATATACTATAAGTAAAAAATATAATAAAATAAAAATTTAATAAAAATAATTTTTTTTTTTTTTTTTTTTTTTTTTTTTTTTTTTTTTTTTTTTTTTTTAACTTTTTAATTATAACTGATACTAGTATATGTTCTTCCATTTTTTAAATATTCTAAATATATTCTTTGATTTCTTGGGTTATCTTCAACTTCACTAGAAGGAACCCAATTAGACGCAGTTCTATATTTATATCTTACTCTATATTCATAACATTTCTTCTTATAATTGGTTCTAAAATCAGATATTTCTATAATATCTTTAATTGATTCTTCGTGAGAATTTCTTTTAATAAATTCAGGAGGAGTTGGAATAAAAGGCTCTAACTGTGAAACATGGAAAATTGGATAATGTTTTGGAAAAGGGGACTTTCTAATATCTATTTTATAATTATTATTCTTTAAAACTTCAGTTACTTTATAAGGTCCATATTTACAAGGAGCTAATTTTGAACTATCTTCTATATTCAGAGAAGGTGGCGTCTGAATCCAAACTCTATTTCCAACTTCAAAGACAGGAGGTTCCATTCTTTTCTTATCTGCGTGTCTTTTATATAGTTCTTTAGATCTTAATAACACTTCTTTAATATGATTAAAGTTAACAATTAAGTCTTTAATAATTTTTCTATTTGTATCTATATCTGGAAGTAAATAATATTCATCCATAGAAGGGTGGAAGCCATAATTTATAAAGAAAGGTGTTTCTTTTGTTGATTCATTAACAGAGTTGTTATACGCAAACTCAGCGAGGTGTATCCAATCAATCCAATCATCATGATAATAAGCTCTAGAATACGCTCTAAGATATTGTTCTATAAAAGAATTGGACCTTTCAACTTGTCCAACAGTTTCATGATGGTCGGTTGTAGCTATTTTAGTAGTTATACTTAAGAATTCCATAATATCTTGCCAAAGTGCACTTGTAAATTGTGATCCACGGTCTGTATAGATGTCACTTGGAAGGCCGTGTAGTTTAAAAATATTTTCTATGAACGCTTTTGCAGTTTGTTTTGCGTCTGGTATTTGCTTAAATGGAATAAGGTGGATCATTTTTGAAAACCTATCAACAACCACCATTAACACTGTATATCCTTTAGAAGGAGGAAGGCCACATAGAAAGTCAATTTCTATAGACTTCCAAGGTCTCTCTGGAGTTTCTAAAGGTTGTAAGAAGCCATATTTTCTATGTCTATTGTGCTTATTTCTTGCACAACTTTCACAAGAATTTACAAATTTGGTAACGTCATCTTTAATTTTGGGCCACCAGAAGTTACGTAGAATAAGTTCAAGTGTCCTCCTGATTCCAAGATGACCAGCGGCAGGCTTCTCGTGATATTTGGTTAAAATCTCCAAACGCATCTTTTCAGGAATATAAATTAAATTATTATATAAAATTAAATCATCTTTCATTACAAACTTATTCATTTTTCTAAAAGGTCTATAGTTATAATCATTTTTTGCATTATTAGGGCTGAAGTAAAGTCTAATATCATCGGCGGTAGCATCTGTTTTAGTTTCTTCTTTGATTCTTTCTAAAAGGTCGCTTACCACACCAATATAACTTGGAACTTCTTTAACATTTTTTATATCTAAAATGTATTCTTCTTTCTCTTCTTTATTATCTTTTATATAATCAGGTCTACGAGAAAGGCTATCTGGCTTTCCATTCTTGTTTCCTTGGCGGTAGATTAATTCAAAGTCATACTCTTGGAAAAAGAGATGCCATCTATGTTGCCTTTGATTACCGATTTTTCCACCTAAAGTATAAATTAAATTACGGTGGTCGGTATAAACTACAACTTTATGTTTTGCACCTAATAATAGGTGTCTCCATGTGGCAAAAGCATCTCTAATTGAAAGAAGTTCTTTATCTGTAATTGTATAATTCAACTCTGCATCATGTAAACTTCTTGAATAATATGCAACTGGATGTAATATTCCTTCACTATCTTTTTGTGATAAGATAGCTCCAATTGCAAAATTACTAGCATCACATTCAACAATAAATTGTTTGCTAGTATCTGGATGCATGAGTATTGGCGCAGAAGTCAACTTCTTTTTTAATTCTTGGAATGATTTTTCACATTTATCATTCCATTTAAATTTAACATTCTTTTTTGTTAAGTTATGTAAGGGTTTTGCAATATTTGCAAAACTTTTAACGAATCTTCTATAATAATTACAAAGACCAAGGAATCTTTGTACATCTTTAATACATTTTGGTTGTGGCCAATCTTGCACAGATTTTATTTTCTTTGGATCTGTAGCCACACCATCACCAGATAAGATATGTCCTAAAAACTCTACTTTAGGAAGATCAAATTCACACTTTTCTAATTTAGCATATAAATTATTTTTTAATAACGTTTCCAAAATAGTGTGAACTTGTTTATGATGTTCTTCCAAATTATTAGAATATATTAAGATATCGTCTAGATAAAGGATTACTGATTTCTCTAGGAATGGTCTTAAAATAGAATTAATAAATGATTGAAAAGTTGCAGGAGCATTTTTTAATCCAAAAGGCATTACTAAATATTCATAATGCCCATAATTTGTAATGAAGGCGGTTTTATATTCATCACCTTCTTTAATTCTAATTAGATTATACGCAGAACGTAAATCTAATTTTGTAAAATATTTGGCTCCTTTAACTTTATCAATAATATCAGTAATTAATGGAAGAGGGTAGGAATTTCTAATGGTCACCGCATTTAATTTTTTGTAATCCACACATAACCGAAGAGAACCATCTTTCTTCCTTTGGAAAAGCACAGGGTACCCAGCTGGAGATTCTGAAGGGCGAATGAATCCTTTCTTCAAATTTTCTTCTATATATTTCTTCAAAGCTTCATTTTCTTCTTCAGTTAATTTGTAAATTGGGCCATAGTGTAGAGAAGCGTCCTTCTCCAGCACTATTTTACAGTCAGTTAAGCGGTGTGGTGGTAGTTTATCAGCTTCTTTCTTGCTGAAAACAGTAGCTATATCTCGATATTGAATAGGAACTTTTTCAATATCGAAATCTTCCTCTTCTTCATCTTCTTCAAGATTTTCAGAAAAGAATGAAAGAACTAATAAATTATAATTATTCTTATTTTTCTTTTTCTTTTTATTATTTTTTAAATGATCTTTTAATGAAAGAACATTATATTTAACAATTAATTTATTATTGGAATTATTTTTATTATTTGAAAAATTTTTATTATTATTAAAATTATTAAAATTTTTATTATTTGAATTAAATTTATTATATAAATTATTATTATATTGCAATATATTATGATTATTATAAAATTTTTATTATTATTTTTATTATTATAATTTGATGAATTCTTATTGGTTGAATTTTTATAAAATTTTTTTGTAAAATTTTTTGTTAAATTTTTATTAATAAAATTTTTTTTCACTTTTTTATTATAAAAATAATTTTTTGAAATTTTTTGATTTAAAATACTTTTTGAAAAACTTTTGTTTTTATTTAAAAAATATGAATAATTTAAGTTAGAATATAAATAATTATTATTATAATTATAATGAATTTTGTATTTTTGCATAAATTTATTTCCTATTAATAATTCAATAGGAATATTATCGGTTATTAAAAACTTTTCTTCAAAATAAACAAAATGAAAATTATTATTTAATTTTAATTTTAATTGAAATTTTAAATTTATATATTGATTTATTGTTGTTGTAGCTCCAGAAATACCTTTAATTATAATTTTTTTTGATAAAGGTTTTGGAGTTACATTTAATTTTTTGATAAGCTTATTGTTTATAAAATTACATAATGAACCACAGTCTAACATAGATTCACATGTAATTTTATTATTTTGGTTTTTGTTTACATCATTTTTATTTTTACTTTTTGTGGGAAAATATGTGGTAAAAATAAAAAATGATGTGGGTAATTTCCCGCTTGATATTACATCAAAATTTGGGAAATTATAATTGATTATTTTTGAATTTTGGGACTCCAAAGGAAGTCCATAACTTAGTTTTTTGTTTTATTTTGATTTTTATTGTTGTTATTATAATTATTATAATTATTTTTATTATTATTATTATAATTATTATTATTATTATTATTATAATTATTATTATAATTATTGTTATAATTATTATTATTATTATTATTTCTACTATTAAAATTATAATTTGAATTCTTCTTTTTTATATTCTTGCTACCACTACTATTTAATTTAATTCTACCTTTAATAGTAAGAGAATTTTCTAACAAAATACACTTAGTAAATATTGATTCTAAGGTAGAAGGGAATTCTTCCATTTGTTCAATTTCTTCTTGATATCTAGGATGAAGCCCATTATAAAAGAACATAGCAAGAGCTTCTTCACTCAAAGAAAGACCACGAGAATGAGATCTAAACTCTTCTATATAATTGTTTATCTTTCCGTAAGTATGTTTAATTTTAGTAAGCTGAATTTTTGCTAATTTTTTGCTGGCAACATCTGAAAAGCTTTTTCTAATTTCATTAATTAATTCAGCCATGGAAGAAGGATCATTAGCGTTATACTTAGCCAAGTACCAATTTCTTGCGCCATCCCTTAAGCGAGATTTTATAAAGTTTATCTTCACTTCTTCTTGAACTGTATTATTAGGATAAGTTTTAAAAGTATCTTCACACAACTGACAAAATAGATCAGTGTCAGTTGATTTACCAGTAAAGAATCCAGGTTCTGGCACTTGATTCAAATAAGTGGTCATGGGGTTTCTCATAATAACATCGTTGTCAACATCACGTTGAGTAATGTTTGATCTTGTTTCGATGTTATTATTAGGTCTTGGTGTTTCGGCACGTTCGGTAGGAATATCTACAAACACATCAGGCTCTTGAGCAGGAGTTTGACTATTGATAAACGAACTAATTTTCCCTATTTCTTGTAAAATAACATCGTTGTTATTCTGGAGAGTAGCAATGTGACTTTCTAACTGAGTTTTAAAATTATAAAATTGATCTGCAGAAATATAACTTTCAGTTACAGTTTTAATTATATGTTCTGCAGTATTTTTTGCTTCTTCTCTTATTGTTAAGACATCTTGAACGGTAGCAAGATTACTAGTATTATCTTCACGAGCAGAAAACATTGTCATTCAAGGTAGTAACCAAACTAGGGTAAGGTTATTGTTAAGTTTCCAACTGGATTATTTTCTAATTTAAATAAGTCTACTAGGTCGAATGACTAATTATATAGTTTTTATAATTAAATAGTTTTTATAATTAAATAATATTTAAATAATAACTAAATTAATTGTAATGCAAATAACACAATATTTATTTAATAATAATAATAACACTTTAAGATTAACTTTTTAATAGTAAATTTTATTTAAAAATAAGATATTGATAATATTAATATAACTATATAATTCAGGTGTTAATAACCTTACAAAGAACATTAAATATAACTTTATGTTATGTTCTTTTATACTTTGTAAGTTTGATAATAATAATATAAAATATAATATAAAATATTAATACATTAATTTAATACATTAATTTAAAGTGATACGTTAACGTATAATATAATTAATAATTTGTAATATAATAAGTTATTAATATCGATATTAAATAGTAATAAAATTAATATATTATTCAATATAATTGAATATATATAAATAATATATATATTAAAATATATTATTAGATTATTTAAATAATCTTAAATTATAATATTTAAAATAAAATATTATAATAATAATTATTATATATAATTATTATAAAAAATTATTAATAATTATTATAATAAATAATAATATTATATATCAAAATAATTGAAATTATAAATTCTAATTTCAATTGCACTTGATGTCTTGACAGTTACTAACCACTAGACCATGGTTACTATTTTACTAATTGAGAGATTCGTTACATTATTAAAACCAATAACAAATAATAAAATTCTATTTAAGTGTACAAAATCGTTTAGGAGAAGATAGAAATTCTCATACACGTAGTGTTGTCGAACAGATCGAAGTTCGCTTAAAAGTTGAATTTTAAATTAAAACACTAGCTAGAAGCCATTGTGCAAAACCCTTTTGGGTATACAGCTTAAGTGATCCACAACTCATAATTGAGCGAGGATTTAAAATTCAAACACTGCGGTTAATGCGCTTATCGGGACATCTATAAGATTCACCTTATTTATATAGCTTTATAATTTTATTTAAAGGTTTTAACGATCCTTTCATATTAATACTACGCCGGTTTATTTAAAAGTTGTAAGGCAAAGTAGTATTGTAAATATTGTAATTAATTTGTTAATAATAATAATAATATAATAAAATTTCATTAATAACTTTAATTAATTTTCTATAATCCCTGGTGTAAAAGAGGAAATTGCAAGCAAAAGGCGGTGGCAATTTCATAACTCTAAGCTCTAAAGAATTACACTTTATAGAAGCTGTCCCAACCAAAATGACAAACCAGAAATTCGCTGACATTAATCCTAAAGAACCTGAACGAATAAGGCGGTTAACTACTGGTCCGGCCTTTGAGGTTACCATATTAAGAAAAGCCGATTCGGAGATTAAGTATCAAACGCCAATCTTCAAAGAATTTTCTTTAAATGGATGTTAAAGTCTTTAACTTTTTCGTTTCTTCTGATTTTTAATGTACGAATTTCCCTAAGTAAAACATTTTGATCTTTAATTCCATAAAAGATTTCAAGTTCGTTGACTATTTCGGATAGAGATGGATAATGGTTATGTTCTTCTTCAAGGTCATCTTCATCTTCATCATCACTATCGTTATCCTTATTTTGCATATTTTGGATAACTTCCCTAGGTTCACCGGTAGAAGTAAGTATACAGGCCACAAAGATTGTTTGAGGATCTAATGTCCAAAGTTTCCTTCTTGAGTTTTTCAATACCCTTAAATTTCTTCTTAAGTTCCCTAAAGTTAAGTCTTGACTGGTTGGTGTTGTTTAATGGACTTGGTAATGAAGTAGTTGGAGTTGATTCTTGAGTGTCTGAATCCATGTTGATAGTTCTGATTAATTTAAATATATATAACATAAAAATATAAAACTGAGAATTGATAATAAGATTTTAGAGGTTATTTCAAATTAGCTTAGATTATAAAAAAAAATTGTATTTATTTATTGTATTATAATATTGATTTATATAGTATCTTATTTATCTTTGAAATATTTTTCTAAACTAACTTATAACTAATATTCTAACTTATTAAATTTTTTTATTTTATACATATATTAAAATTTATTTAAATTAAATTTTTTTATTTTATACATATATTAAAATTTATTTAAATTAAATTTTTTTATTTTATACATATATTAAAATTTATTTAATTAAATTTTTTTATTTTATACTTATATTAATATATATTTAAAATTAATTTTATTTATTTAATTTTTATAATTATATTATGTAAATATAGTCCAATATATAGAATGCTAAACCATCAAGTCTATATACTGTTTTAATCTATATTGATAAGTTCTTTTAGCTCTCCTACAATAACACAAAAATTTTCGATTGTTAATATTAATAATAAATTATTAATAAAAGGAAGGAATATTATTTAATTCTTTATAATCACTAACTTAATTAGCGGAAAGAAGTAAACAAATTCTTTTCCCCAGTATCAAAAATAATTGAATGCAAGAGTATTATGTGTGACAGTTTAACTTGTCCGCGTTAGAAGTCAATATAAACTAATATCTATATTAAATATTCTTATAAAAATTATCTAAATATAATTAATTTTAATTAACTATCTACAAAAGAATTATATATTAATTACTATTTAATTTAATTAGTATCAATAAATATAAAATATTAATAATTTATACTATTCAATTGATAGTACACACTGTCTGACGTGCAGCTTGCCTCTTCAATGGCGTCATGCCACGCGTGTGCCACGGTTACTATATACACTATAATATATAGCAGTTCAGAGCCTACTAGCCAAATTACTATGTAGGATAAACTAAATCCGGAAATCGTTGAATAATATAAGTTTTAAAAATAATTTATAAATATTGATGTACTAATATTAATTAGTAACCAATATAAAAAAATATGTTTTACTTAGTAATTATATTTAAGATTAGTTAGAAAATGTTAGATAGGCTTAACAAATTTTAACTTTGTAAAAAAATATAAATACGTGTAATTTTTAAAATAATTTTTAAATTTATCTTTTATCTTTATTAATCTTTATTCTAATTTTAATAATTATTCATTTAAAAAAACTTTTATAAATAAAATAAACTTAAACCAAATAAAAATTATGATTAACAATTCTTGAAGTGTTAAAAATTAATTTTGTTATAATCCATTAATTAATGTTATGAACCGTAACATGAAAATTTGGTGGAGATATCGGGGATTATAACAAATAAGTACACAGGATAGATTGTTAATTCATAATTTTTATAATTGTTCTAATAAAACATATTTTTTTATATTGGTTACTAATATTAATTAGTAACCAATATAAATATTATTTGTTATAATCCCCGATATCTCCACCAAATTTTCATGTTACGGTTCATAACATTAATTAATGGATTATAACAAAATTAATTTTTAACACTTCAAGAATTGTTAATCATAATTTTTATTTGGTTTAAGTTTATTTTATTTATAAAAGTTTTTTTAAATGAATAATTATTAAAATTAGAATAAAGATTAATAAAGATAAAAGATAAAGATTAATTCAAAAATTATTTTAAAAATTACACGTATTTATATTTTTTTACAAAGTTAAAATTTGTTAAGCCTATCTAACATTTTCTAACTAATCTTAAATATAATTACTAAGAAAAACTAAAATAAATTGAATTTAAATTGTTAATAAAATTATAAGTTAATTATTATAAATTTTATTATATAATAGTTAATTACTATCTATTTATTATTTTATAATTATTAATATATTTGAAAGAATATTTTAGAATTATAACAGAAATTTTACTAAACTATTACTAAGAGAATTATAAAAAAAATGGTTTTAAATTGAATTTGAATTGTTAATATAATTATTATTTTATTATTATAAATAATAATTATATATTATTTAATTATTTATTATTTATTATTATTATAAAAATAATATAAGTAACTGAAAATTAATGAAAATTATTTTTAATTCAATTGATTATAAAAATTTATATTAACAATACAAAACTACTTTTACAGAAAATTATTAATAATACTTAACTAAACCACCACAAAAATATTTTATAAATATATAATAGTATAAAATAATTGTAATTATAATATATTTTAGTGCATAATTTTATTGAATTTTGGGGTGTAATTTGGTAGGGACTATTACTAATTATTATATGGCAAGGAATTTGGTTATACTTAAAAGTATTTTTTAATTAGTAATTTTGGCTGATTTTTAGTAGTAATTTGAAATAAGAATTGTTATATTTTATAATTAATATTCATTATATATTGATTAAATAATAATATAATTGATTTAATTATTTATTATAATTGACTTTAATAAATATTTTGATATTGATATAAAATTTATATTAATAATTTTATAAGTGATATTAATAAAAAGTGGCTGATTAATAATAATTTTATAATTTTTAATAATTTTTATATTGATATTAATAATTTATGTTTTGATATTAATAATAAAATATTTTGTATTAATAATAATATATATATTTAAATTGATATTAATAATTTTTGTATTGATTTTTAATAATAATATATTGAATTTTTATATTAATAATATAATTTAATATTAAATTTATATTGGTAATATATATTGGAAATTTCAATTTAATATAGAATGTAGGAAAGTTCTACAAGCCACAAAGAATCTAGTAATCTTAATGAAATTAAGATTAATTGTTCATTCTTTATCACCAATAACAGATACGACTATATTTAAACCTAAGAAACCGGAATACAATAGAATTATTAATGCACTTATTAATAAAAAATTACTAACTAATAAAGGTAAGAAAAAAATTAAAGAATTATTATTGGAAATATTTCAGCATTTGATTCGGAAACATCCTTCATAGGAAGCTCCACTATAAATCTCAGATTGAATGAAAAGGAAGAAAAAATTAATTCAAAATTAAAATCTGAAACAGGAATGCAAGAAAATTCATTGGAAGTGGGAAGATCAGTTATGAAGTCCATTGATATACAAGTCCAAGGGCGTCGGGAATTTCCAGAGGTTTTAAAAATCCATAAAGTTTGTGTTTAGTATCTTTTGAGCGGGAACAAATTTCGCAAGAACGCACATAGTCTTTAATATCTTCTTGGGAGAGTTACATTTCGCAATATTGAATTTTGAAATGGGGCACATAATTATAAATAATTAAATAAATAAAAATATAATATATAAATAAATAAAATAACAAAACTATTTATTTTTTTTTTTATTTTTTTAATTAATAATATTTAATATTCTTTTTTTATAATATTTTAATAATATTGAATTTTTTTGAATATTTTTTTTATTTAATATTTTTATTTAATAATATTGGATTTTTTGAATATTTTTGAATATCTTTTTATTTAATATTTTTTATTTAAAATAATAATATTATTATTTATTAATAAATATATTAATATTTTTCAAACTAGCCTAATTCAATGATAATTAAAGAATTTTAATTATCATTATTGAGTTATTGTAACGGAACGGTTGTTCCAATATTACAATTGACACCAAAATTTGAAGTAAACACAAACAAAATAAAATTTAAAATAAAAGATACTTATTGCAATATCAGAACACCTTTCCTTTGTTAACCTGAAAGGTCGGTGTCGAGATATATATATTAGTAAGATTTAGTTTTAAGTTTTATTTTATTTTTATTTAAAATATGTTTTATTAGAATTTAGTTTTATTAATTATTAAAAATTAATAATAACTAATCTTTGTAGTATTTCAAACTACTTATGAATTAATTATTACTAATATATATAAAGTTATAAAAGAATAAAAGCACAAAGAAAAATATTTTAACTAAAGATTTTACACCTATTAATACTTTTTGCGGAAAAATAGTTTTAAAATTAAAAGTTCATAAAAAATAATAAAAATTGCTAGAAACTAAGATATTTTGATATAAAATGAATCTCATAGAAAAATAAAGAAATATTATATAATTTTTTCTTAAAGTTTCTAATTTTATTCCATGTAATTCTATAAAGAAATACAGAAATAAAATACAGAAACAAATACAGAATAAAATACAGAAATTTATAATAAATAAATTTAAAATAAAATTTTTATAAAATTTAGAACAAGATGTGAGTCGAACCTAGAATGTTCGCCCAGATGGTCATAGTTACTAACCACTAGACCATGGTTACTATTTTACTGATTGAGAGATTCGTTACAGTTATATTTATATTTTTAGAATAATTATAACAATCAATTAATTATAATTTATAATTTTTGTGATCATCTTCATTTGGTATGATTTATATTTATTTAAATCAAATAAACAATTAAACCATAATTCAAGAATATCATTTTTATTATAACAATTTTTAATAAGGCTCGAATTCAAGTTTTTAAATTTTCTTCCATTTTATATTAAAAATTTTTCAAATTAAAAAAATTTTATAAATATTTTTAATTTTTAAGTGATTATTTATTTATTATTTATTATCATTTTTTTAATAAAATATTTACATATATTGTTATATTATTTACTATCTATTATTTTATTTATTATTAAAAAATAAATATATTTAATTTTATTTTGAATTTTTATTATTTTTAATTTTTTTTAGTAATTAATAAAAAAAGAAATATTTATTTATTTGTTTATTTTCTATTCATTTATTTATATATATATTTTTAGTTTATTTTTTTAAATTATATATTATTTTATTTCTTAACGTGGCTTTCTATATTTGTGTTGAATGTGTTGCATTTCGCAATATGATATGGCGCGCATTGTAACAAAACTCAAAATTAGTAATAATATAACCATGGTCTAGTGGTTAGTCACTGACCATCAGGCCGAGCACCTTAGATTTGACTCATACTCTCACCACTTTTAAAATAAATCTTTATTTAAATATTTTTATTATAAATTTCTGTATTTTATTTCTGTATTTTTATTTCTGTATTTTACTTAGAAATTAATAGAATTCAATCAAAAAATTTTAGACAACTTTTATATTAAATTTTTCTAATTTTTTCTATAAGATTTTTAATCAAAGTTTCTAGAAATTTTAAATGACTTTTTACAAAGAAAACTATTTTTCCGTAAAAAGTATAAATAGGTGTAAAATTTTTAAATGATTAATTCTTCGCGATTTTATTAATTAATTATAAGTAATTCAGAATATTACAAAATTAATTAATAAATAAATAATTTTTAAATTTAATAAATTTAATAAAACAGTTCATTATAAAACAAATTTTCTTATTTCTGATTTACTTTCTGTGTTGACCTATTGGGTCAAATAAGAATAATTGTGTAAAAATAATTAAATTATTTTTTTAGCAATTCATTACACGCATATTAAATTTTTGCAATGAGGCGCACAAAAAATAAATTAAAAAATGAAATTTTTTTAACACAAATATTTAAAATTTATTATTACTTTATAATAAATATTCTTATAATAAATATTATTAATATTCTTTTAATATATATCCATATAATAAATAAATTTTATTAATATCTTATATAAATTCAATATTAAATAAATCTTATTAATATCCTACAATAAATTCTATATCTTTATTAATATTTTAAATAAATCTTATTAATATTTTATAATAAACTTTATATATATAATAAATAATATTTTAAATAATATTTTATTAATATTTTTAAGGTTTTTAAAGCTACGTAAAACATACTAAAATCCTTACATTAATAAATTTATATATTCTAAACTAAAGTTTTGTAAAATTTTTCTACGTTAATTACGTGTGTAAAGATATTATGCGCCACATTATAATATCTTTAATTGTAAATTCAGCCACTTTACAAGTAACTGAATTACATAAAATATTTCTGTAAAATTATTGTGAAACAATAATTTAAATCAATTAAATAAAGTTCAAAACAAAATAAATTATTAATTTATTTTGTGAAAAATTAATTTTTTTTATTTTAATTTATGAAATTTTCCATTGTTTTTAAATTCAAAATATATAATAAATATAGTATTAATATTAAAATAATAAATAAATAATAAAAAGAATTAATTCAAATAAAATGGTATTTAGTTTAAATTAGTAATTTTAGTTTACTAAATTTAGTTATGGTTTATATTTTATTAATAAATAAAATTTATTAGGACAGTTTTATATAGAAATATATTATAAATAAATAGGAAAAATATATTATATTATAATTAATAAAAAATATAAATAGTCAAAAAATTTTATGTAATTTGAAAAAATGTAATTGTTATTAATTTATATTTTTTTAATTCTTAAAATAATTAATAAAATTTATATTTTAATAAAACAAATTTTTATTAACGTATTTTTTTAATTTTTGTGTTAGTGTTTTTTTATTTATTGTTGTAATCTATTTAAATAAACCCTTTACAACGTGGTCTTCAATACAAAACATATTACAATATGTAATTATAGAAATTATATATGTAAATTCTTATAAAAACAATTATATATATAAATAACTAAACAAGTAGATATATATATATATATTATAAATAAGAAGTTGCATAAAAGAATTTTATTAATAATATATATAATATGTATAAAGTTAGGATTATAATTGTTATTAATTTTCTATTATTATTAAAAAATTAATAACAATTATAATCCTAAGATCACAATATAAATATTAATTAACACTATTAATAAAAAATAAAATTTTCATTATATCTAATTGTAACGAAGCGGTAGTTACAGTATTACAAATTGACACCAGAACACAAAATAAACACGAAAACAAAATAAAAATTAAAGAAAATACAGTTTGTAATATTCGAACTCCTTTGTTAGTTTGGAAGGTCGGTGCCGAAATATATTAGTAATATTTGTTTTGAATTTTATTTTATTTATTTAAAATGTTTTATTAAAAATAGTTTTATTAATTATTAAAAATTAATAGTATAATTTTTTTATTATTATTTATATATTAATTATTATTATTATTATTATTATTATTTATTATTTTTATTATCATTATAATAATATTATAATTATAATTATTGATAGTATTTTTGTAACACTGCAAAAATTTATATTATCAAATTTAATTTTTATTTATTTATTTAAATAATTTAATTTAATAGCTATGTATCACCAAATGTAATGATATGGATCCATTATGGCTACTAATTTGGCTCAGTTCTACCTGCTTCTATTATTATGTTGGTTGTCTCTGGTTCGAACCTTACTCTTTACCTCTCGGAATAATATTATTTATTTAATTAATAATAAATATATTCACTCAATTATTAAATAATAATTTACTTAAATTAATAATATGTATTCATTGAAATAAATTTATTTAAATATTAATTTATTATTCACTTAATTAATATAATAATTTATCTAGTTCATAATATTATATTTATTTAATTAAAATAATAATTAAATAATTATATAATTCTTATTTTAAATAATTTGCCCAATCATGTAATAATTTAGAATAGATTTTTGAATATATAAATTCATGTATTTTATTTTATTTGACTCTTTGAGTCGATATTAACAATCAATTAATAATAAATAAAATATAAATATCAACCATAAATAAATGAACGAATATATATATATAAATAAATGTATTAATTAATTAAGTGAATATTCAATAGTGTTCTAAATAATTTAATATATTATATTATTATTTATTATTAATTTCCTACAATAACCTAGTGGTCACTCCAAATCTTTACACCAAATCCCATTTCACCAAGTGGCATATTTATTATTTATAATTTATTATTTTATTATTATTTATTATTTATTTCTATTATTTATTATTTATTATTTATTCTATTATTTATTATTTATTTCTATTATTTATTATTTATTTCTATTATTTATTATTGATATAGATATCTATATATGAAAAAATTCTTTATAATTATATTTATTTTAACATTTATTTATTATTTATTTATTCATTAAAATAATTTATGGTAGTATAAACCATGTGAAAATTATATCTGGTTACATTCAAAAAAAATTAATTATAAAAAATAAAAATAAAAAGTTGAATGTGGCTTATTGATTAAAATAAAATAATTACATTTTTAATATGGCGTATTTATTAAGAAATGTAAATTTTTGTATTTTAATTTGGCGAAATGGGTCACATTCATATTTATTTAATTTGTCCGAACCCTTTACAATCATAATTTAAATACTTTTTAATATTTATTTATTTTATTGAAAATCAAATTTTAAGTGATTAAGTCAATAACGAAATTTAATTGCAATTTATTTATTAATGAATTTCAATTTTAAATCCACTAATAATCGCGACATTTAAAATTCAGCTAATATTAATTATATGTTTATAAATTTATTCTTTATCAAAATGATACAACTTTTTCAAATAGTATCATTTTTTTATATATTTAAGGAAACTACAAGTCTGTATATATAAAATAATATATTCTAGTATAAAGATTTATGAAAATAAATTTAAACACTTTATTATTTTATAATAAATAACCAAAAGTTAACTTATGTTTTAACTGTCGTAATGTTTATTTATTTTATTTAGTTATTAGTCTTTCCAACTAATAATAATTATCTTTTATAATGTTTACAATATTATAATGAATTTAATACTATGTCCTAATTATTATTATTATTAAAGTAATTCTCTAAGTTAAATATTCTTTCTTAATATATTCCTAATATTTAGCTTAATTACCTTACTAATATATATATAATTATATATTATTATTCACTATATGTTAAACTATTTAAATAATTATTTCTAAACTTCTCTTATTATTTCTCTCTATGTTATTTTATTTATTAAAATTCATTCTTTTATAGCCTTATTCTATAATTCTGATTGGTTAAATTTTGGTCATTAAAAATTTTTTGTATAAATACGAGTGAATTTTTCTTAAAAAATTTTTAATCATTCGAAATTTTATTAATAAAATATAATTATTATTTAACACTAATTTATTAACATATGTGTTTTAATAATAAATTTTATAATTAATAAAATTTTCAAATTATTTCTTTATTTTTTATTTTTAAAAAGTATTAAGAAATTTGTATTAATATTTTTTATTGTTAAAGACACAATTCTTTACAATAAAATCTCCTTTAAAATAAAAAACTTAATACCTTAGTGTTATAATTTTTTTTTATTAAAGATAAGTCAGTAACAAAAAACTTTTTTGTGAATAAAGACGTCTTTTAATACTAAAAAATAATAATACGTATTTTTTTCTTTCTTTCTAAATTTATTAAGTTTAAAAAATTAATAATTAAATTTTATTTATTAAGAAAATATAAGTGTAAAGCCAGTAACAAAAATTGTTTTTAGGAGGAGGCGCTCTGATCTATTTTCTTAAAAGAAATAAAAATAAATTTGATAATTTTTATATTAATAAATAATAATTCTAATAAAACGATTTTCATATTTTCTTAAAAAAACAAATTTTAAGTATTTAGTTATTAAAAAAATTTTTAATTATTTAGTATAGTCTTAGAAGCAAGCTATACTATAAATTAAATAAAGAATTTCCGGGATAAATTTATCTTAGGAAATAATACTAGGGGAGTATTATTCCTAAACTCTGAATTATTCTATTCGTTTGTGAGTAGAATATCCGTGGTATACGTGAGACATGACGCCTAAAAGGCAAGCTGTCCTATAAATTAAGTATATACTATTCTTTTAATTTATAGTATAATTGGAAATTTTCTATATTAAATAATTATATATATTAATAACTAAATAATAATAATTTAAAGATATATATATATTTTTCCCAATTTTTATTTTATTTTTGATTATTTTATCTGACTTTATATACAAGTTAGTTAAATCAATTTCTAAATAAATAATAAAAATAATAATCATAGTATAGGCGACTGGAGTCAAACCCGGTTACCATAATACTTCACACAGTGGGATTGTCAATACTTTGGGGTAGATAATCTGTTGAGTTCTTTAGTGCTAACACTAAGGCATAAAAAAAATTTAACAACGTTACTTTTTATCTTTTTCAGATATTAACTATTGACTTTACCATAGTTCAGTGAAGAGCTAAAGGAACCCGTTAATATACTGGGTTATAACAGGTTATATTTGATGGTTTGACACTATATAATCCGGCTTTTATTTTTCGAAATTTTACTTAATCAATAAATATATTAAAGATTAAAATTAAATATTAAATATTAAAAAAAATAAAAAAAAATTTTATATATATATAACTTTTATTAAAGAAAAAAATTGTTTAATTTAATCGAAATATCCTTTTCTTATCATTCTTAAGTTAATAACCCCTGTTTATTGTTGGAGTATAACTGTTTAACTTCTCAACAGGGGTATAGTAAGGGTAGTAATAAGATCCTGTTTCACGTGACGGAACTTAGATCTTATTTCACGATTATACGGTAATGCTATGAATTGGGCTGCCACTTTAATAGAAAACCAAGACCCATGCTTAGCCAATTATGAAGCTTTCGTAGGAAAACTTAAAGCTTTCTACGGAAGCAATGACGAGTCCTATATAGCGAATCAAATGCTACGAAGAATCAAACAAAGAAATATTGGAGGAGTTAGCGGATACATTCTAGAATTCAATAAATATATAGATATATCCACATGGAACGAAGAAACTAAGATGGATGGTTTTATGGCCAGATTAAATGATCAAGTAGCCACTCGAATATTAGAAATGTTTCCTAGACCTCGAATCCTATAATGCAAACGATAGCCTCCAGGATAGATTCACATCTCTATGTAAGAAAACAATTCTCTAATAATGGCAACCATAGTAACAATCAACGAAAAACGAACAAAGTATCCTAATGGTAGAAATAACAATAAAAACAACTACCACGGCCCACTATCAAAAGAAGAAAAAGAAAGAAGAAAAAATAATTTATGCCTTTATTGTGGTTCTCCTGAACATTCTCTAAATGACTGTCCAAATAGAAAAGATAAAAGAAACTCGCCAAAGTCAACTTTCACGTCAATCCCAACGGGTCACACTCAAACACTTAGAATAAGAAAACCAACAAATAACTCTGACCTTTTAGTAAATTTCAATATCTATCCTGATGATGAAATCCCCGTACTTATTGATTCTGGTTCCGAACTCAATCTTATTGATGAGAAATTCTGCAAAGATTACAAACTCCCTTATATGATGATGGTAGACTTCCAAAAAATGTAGGAATAGGTGGAAAACAAGCAATTGTCGGTGTCAATCCACCTCTAAATCTTAAATATAAAGACCATGTTTGTAAAACTATATTCTACGTTACTGATCTTCCGAAGTATAATTGTATCCTTGGTTCAAATTGGTTGAGATTTCATGACCCTAATATTAATTTCTCTAATAAAGAACTTTCTTTCAATTCTGATTATCGTCATTCATACTATGTTTCTATTCCCATATCTTACAACTCTGCTAGAACTCCTATTTCAATAGATTTAAAAAATTCTGCTTTTCCTATCTTTACTTCTTAATACAACACCCAGCACCTCCTGATTCTAATACTCATTCCGCACTTCCTATTCTTATTAATGATGAACCTAATAACTCTAATACTTCTTCAACATTCCCTATTTCCGTCAGTAATAAATTTAACAAACACCTCTCTCTTAGTTTTTACTCTTATACGAAAGACAACCCAACACCTCTAAAAGTAGCATCAAATTTTGATGAATTTATAAACTCCGATGATGATTTTGTTTTTCTTCCAAAAGAACTTATACCTTATAAAGACGTTTTTAGCGAAACTGCTGCAGACAAGCTTCCTCCCCATCGTCCCTATGAGTATGAAATCAAACTAAAAGAAAATTCAAAGTTATTTTATGGGCCAATCTATCCTCTAACAGATATTAATAAATAAGAGAACATAAACATAAATTGGTATAATCTTTTAGTTTAGATTTAGTGTTGTGCTAATATTTTCTCCTTATTACGAACCTTAACAAAATTTATGGTGGAGATATCGGGGAAAATATTGACACTATATATGAAAAAAAAATATTAATTTTAATTGTAATATAATTAAAAAAATTTTTTTTGGTAATTAACTGAATAAAAATTTTTTTATTAAGATTTCTGGGTTAAGTTTAATTTACATAGTAATTGGGCTAGCAAGCTCTGTACTGCTATATTTAAATTCGAATACAGTAACCGTGGCGCAAGTGTGGAATTGTCAAGACATCAACTGCAATTGAAATTGGAATTTATAATTTCAATTACTTTGATATATAATATTATTATTTATTATAATAATTATTAATAATTTTTATAATAATTATATATAATAATTATTATTATAATATTTTATTTTAAATATTATAATTTAAGATTATTTAAATAATCTAATAATATATTTTAATATATATATTATTTATATATATTCAATTATATTGAATAATATATTAATTTTATTACTATTTAATATCGATATTAATAACTTATTATATTACAAATTATTAATTATATTATACGTTAACGTATCACATTAAATTAATGTATTAAATTAATGTATTAATATTTTATATTTATTTTATATTATTATTATCAATCTTACAAAGTATAAAAGAACATAACATAAAGTTATATTTAATGTTCTTTGTAAGGTTATTAACACCTGAATTATATAGTTATATTAATATTATCAATATCTTATTTTTAAATAAAATTTATTATTAAAAAGTTAATCTTAAAAGTGTTATTATTATTATTAAATAAATATTGTGTTATTTGCATTGCAATTAATTTAGTTATTATTAAAATATTATTTAATTATAAAACTATTTAATTATAAAAACTATATAATTAGTCATTCGGCCTAGTAGACTTATTTAAATTAGAAATTAATCCATTTGGATACTTAACAGGAATAACATCATATAAAAGATAAGCTGCACGTCAGACATTGCGTATTATCTTAATAAAGAATTTTTTTTTTTGTTTTTAATACTATTAATATATTTTTTTATATACTATTAAACAATATTTTTTTGGTGTATGTATCAATTATAAATAAATAAATCAATAATTAGTTATATAAGTGAATAGATAAATAGATAATTAAATAAATAATAAATTTTCCATAAGTAAATATACAAGTAAATATAAATTTAAAGAAATCTACTAGTATCTTATTAGAATATAAGTGAATTAACATATAAAGTTAAACCCTAAAAATTTATTATTGATTAAAAAGGTATAATTGTTAATTCAGAGTAAATTAAATTAAACAATCAAGAAGTTAAGTGGTTGATAAAGGAAATTGAGTTTTTACATAATAGAATAATAGATTGTCGAAAGGAATTTTCGAGTCTATTTTAATCTGATATTAATCAATAAAAACTATAAAAAGTATTTAGACAAAATCAACGTGATTCAATCTATCCTGTACTTCCCTATATCTTATAAAAAAAACTAGTGATGGACAACAATATAAATTTTAAAGACATGAAGAAAGAATTGAAGGATATCGAGCCCTTGTCAAAGGAAAACTTAGATATTAAAACTTGGGCCTCTAATATCCAGTTATGGATAAATCTCCAGCAAGTAGATAATCCACGAAAAATATTTACTGCTTGCGTTCTCACTACTAAGGGAGAACCAAGAAAAATTATTCAAGAATTAGAGAATGATACAAGTGACGAAGGTGAAGATGAAGACGATAATACTGAAGAAAATCAATCTTTTACTTAATTATTTATCTTTGTGTAAATAATTTTACAAAGAGATTTTGGAATTTCACATAAATTGGAAAAAAATGAGGGTGTAGAAGAATTAGAAAACAAAATGAAAAATCTCAACATCAAAGCTTGCTTCTTCTGTAGTGAAAAGGGACATTATCAAAATAATTGACCTAAATTACGTGCAATAATTGAAGAAAATTAAACCGTCTAAACAAGAATCTTTAAATCGCTAAGAGTGAGAGGAAGCACTCACGTTGTCAATATAATAGCTTCTATCTTATAACTCAAACGAAGGTTCAACTCGAGTTCCCTTCTTATACATTTGATTCTGATCCTATTGTTTGCACTAATAAAAGAAAGGTTGATAAAGTACAAGAAAGTATAGAATCTATTCACAATAAGAAAGTCAATAGAAGTTTAAAGGATAATCCAAGACCAATTATTACTCCAGCCTTGAGAAAAAGAAAGGAAAAAAAGCTGGAATTTCTTCTGTAAGTGCCAATTCAAACCAAATACAACCTTCTATCTTGTCACAACCAAATATTTGAAAGGAGAAAGAAATTGAAAAAGAATTACGGGACGAAAAAAGAAGGAAGTCCAATATTGAATGAATAATATTCCAGAAGTTGAAATCATTGACACTACATGTAAAATTATTTACACAAAGATAAATAATTAATTAAAAGATTAGGGTTTAACCAAGTCAGAAAATAAATTAATGATAGTTAGAATTTTTAATATAAAAATTAATCAAATTAGGCTGTGAATTAAATAATAATTATTAATTAATAATATTTAATTTTAAAAAAAATTTTTATTAGAAAAATCAACACAAAATTATATAATATATTTCTAATAATAATTTCTGTTTAATAAAAGTTTTTATTTAAATATTTTTGATAATAATATTTATAAAATAAATGTTTAATTTAGCTAAACTATAATAAAAACTAATATTAATTTAAGTTAATTAAGGATTATTTAGTTAATAATCTTTATGAAGAATTATAAGAATCGATTCTAAATAAAAGTATTTATACTTTTTTTATCAAAGTATAATTATAATAAAATATTACATGATTTTTATATTTAAAACATATGATTTTTATTTCAAACAATTATTTTAAACTATTCTAATATTATTCTAACTATTATCTTTAATATTTATAATATTAAGAAATTAAATATTATTCCATGACTAATTAAATAATGATATATGAGTTAATAGGATTTTCGTATAGTTTATTTTCTAAAATAATTATAAAATAGAATAGTTAGTAATTAAATATTTTAATAATTATATTTTATATTTTTTATATTATTAATATTTATAATTTTAATATTTAATTAAATTTATTATACGGAAAATTTATAATTTTGTTTCACTGAAAAATTTTCTCTAAAATTATTTTATAGTGTGCAACTTTAAATGCAAATATCTCCTGATCTAGTATCGAAATAATTCTTGCACGACTAAATTTTTCGGAGCGTATTTTCAGCCAAAAATCGCAATTGGTTAAAGAGAAGTGACAATTTAAAGTCAACTCATTTTTGAGAATTTATATTTAATTAATACTTATTTTTATTTATTCACGCGAAGCTTGAAAATTTAATTTTTAAAATAGTATTGTTTTATAAAAATTATTAATTATTGTTGAATTATGTTGAAATATGAAAAGTAATTTTGAAATTTTTATCACGTTATTTTTACACTAATGATTTCTTATCTTCTCTCTTTATTCTAGATAAGGCATCAACTAAGACATTTTTCTTTCCTGGTTCATAACAAATATCCACCTTTAGCATACTAGCCTTAAGGCACCGTCTTGTTTGTCGAGCATTGTTAGGCTCCTCGTTATTAAAAAGTCCAAGCAAGGGTTTATGATTGGTGTAAACAATAGTTATTAAAATAACGTGATCACAATATATATATTATTCAATACTATTAAGAAAAAATATAAAATTTTCATCATACCCCTATTATATATATTAGTAAAAATTAAAAATTTAAAAAATTATATATCTAAATAATAATAAATAAAATTTTTATATATCTAAATAAATAAATATATACCTAAATTAACTTATTATTACTTAATATATATAATGAATTAAAAAAAAATTGATAAATATATATATAGGAATTATTATAAATAAATTTTCCATTATTCATAAAAATTTATTATTTATATATTTAAGTAAAAGATAAAAAATTATATAAAGTTATTTTATATTTATTCATTTAAAAAATAGTATTATATAATAAAAATACATAATAATTTATAAAGCTTGTTGAAAATATATAATATATAAATATAAATAAAAAATATTACTTAACAATATTTTTAAATATTATTAAGATAATAAAAAAATTTACATTGTATATATATAGATAAAAAATTATTAAATTATATAGATGTAAAGATTTGTATTGACCACTAGGTTATTGTAGGAAATTAATAATAAATAATAATATAATATAATATAAGAAATTACTTAGAACACCAATCACTATAATTTTTGTTTTAGTTTTTATTATTAACT
Organism: Anaeromyces robustus; assembly: GCA_002104895.1. Lineage (NCBI taxonomy): Eukaryota > Fungi > Neocallimastigomycota > Neocallimastigomycetes > Neocallimastigales > Neocallimastigaceae > Anaeromyces > Anaeromyces robustus. Next base: position 58,495 of record MCFG01000299.1, read on the forward strand.
TTATTATCTTTATTAAAATCATGTTGTACTACATTTACTACATCGTTTAAAATACAAATTTTCACAGTCAAAATCAATGACAGCTCTGTTTGATTTGAGCCAAGGAGTACCAATAATAGGGGGAAGAGATTCGTCATCTGTTATGATAAATTGTATAGAGAACGAGTCATCCTTGTAAAGAATCTGAAGAGGTTTAGTAAAACCTGTGATATTGGAAGTTTTTCCGCCACAATCAACAGTTCCAGAAACTTCAGAATTAGACAGAGGGATAAAATATTTTTTAACAAAGGAATTAGAAATAGTATTTTCTATAGCCCCTGAGTCGACCAAAATGGATGTGGAAACTAAGTGATTATTGTCAAAAGAAAGAGTGAAAGGAAAAACTAGGTAATTACTATTTGGATAGAAGGGATTGTTTACAAAGGATTTAGGACTATTATTAGTAGAAGTGTATACTAGAGTGAGATTTAGGCTCAGAATCTACTCTAGAAGTTAGTTTTTTGGAACTTTTGGGCAGGTAGCAACCATATGGCCTTCAGCACCACAATACATGCAAAGTCCTATAGCACGTCTTTGTTGTTTTTCTTCTGGAGTTAAAGGTCCACGCTTTTTGCGTTCGTTCGGGTCTTGCGGGAAAAAGGATTGGTATCTTATTCTCTCATCTTACGTACAAATGGATTATATATGGAAGCACCCTAATAACCTTTGGAAACTTGATACTTTTGAAGTAAACTTGAATCAATTATCATAGCCCTATGAAAAGCAGAGAGAAGAGTAGGAATTTTATCCCCACGCATTAGTAGTTCACATTTGACTTCTTCGTGGAGCCCATCTATAAACTTAGCTACTAATGCAGATTGATTCCATCCAAGGTGTACGGCGGCTTGTTCAAAGTCCTTGATATATTGGCTGACTTCACCGATACGTTCTTGCTTGAGGGCTATAATGATTTGAGTATTATTGAAAACGATGTCTATGATTCCAAATATTCTCCTCATTAACGAAACAAAGGCATCGTAGTTCTTTAGAACAGGATTACCGGCTTGAATCAGGTGTGCTACAAAGAGTTTAGCATCACCTTCCATGAAGGAGAACATATAGGCAACCTTGTACGAGTCGTTTCGGAATAACAGGTTTTTCATGTGAAAATTGATTTCGCAATGCTGGATAAAACCTTTGAGGTCTGGACTGTTTTCAGAAAATTTAGGCGGCTTTCCAAGAGGGAACATGAAATCTAACATGGCAGGATCGGCGGCAGATTGCTGAGAGGAGGCGGCGGCGGCAGCGTGGAAAGGGTTGTATGACATAATAAAAAATGTTTTATTAGAAAATAGTTTTATTAATCAGGAAATATAAAAAAATTGTGTTAAGGTAAGTCTATTTTTCAATGAGAATTAGTATTTTAACAACGCTAAAGACTTAGGTTAACACAATACTAATTAGTCTTTATATGTTATAATATTAATTAGTTTTAATAACAATTTTATTTATTATTAATATTTATTTTAATCTTATAACATATAAAGTCTAATTAGTATTGTGTTGACCTAAGTCTTTAGCGTTGTTATAATAAAATATAAAAAATAAATAAATAAATAAATGTTTATAGTTCATAATTAATAAGAAATTTTAAATAATAATAATATATGAAATATTTAAAAGAAATAATTAACGTAATAAAAATTAATTCTTATCTATAAATAATTCATATATATAAGAACTTTATAATAAAATTTAAAAAAGATAATAATAATAATATATTATATATATTTATAAATATATATATATATAGTTATTATTATTATTATTATACATAAAGAAATAAAATCAAAATCTTTTATAAATTTTCTATAATATCCAATTGCTCCAAGAAAAGATCTTAATTGTGTGATATTTTTAGGAGATTTTTATTTAGAAATAGCATCTACCTTTTTAGGTATTGGTTTTACTCCTTCGGTAGATAATATGTGTTCTAGAACTTGCTTAATAAAATGGCATTTTGTTAAGTTAGCCTTTAATCCATTTTCTTTAATTATATTAAACACATTTTGTAAATCTATAATGTGTTGTTCTAAGTTTATAGAGAATACAATTAAGTCGTCAATGTAAATAAACACATTTACTTATTAATGGTAAAAATATTTTGTTATTTCACGTTAGAAAGTTGAAGAAGCATTACATAGTCCAAATAGCATGACTTTATAATTGTAATTTCCAAACATAGTTGTAAAGCAAGTTTTGTCTCTATCTTCTTCTTCATTGGAATTTGATGGAATCCAGAAAATAAATCAATCGTAGACAAATACTTAACTTTATTACCAATTGAAAATAATATTTCTTCTATATATGGTAATGGATAAGAATCTTTAATAACAATATCATTTAATTTTTTATAATCCACTACCATTCTCCACTTTCCATTCTCTTTAGGAATTAGTATAACTGAGAATGACCATGAGGATTTAGATGGTTCAATTATTTTTATAATTTACTTATTTCTTCTCTTAGAATATGTATTTGCTTTTTATTTGCAACTTGATACATTCTTTGTTTAATAGGAGTTCTACCGTTTATTATTTTTATTTTATGACTTAAAAATTTTATTATTCTAAATACTTTTAATAATTTTATTAATAAAAGAAGTATTTAGAATAATAAAATAAACAAGTTTGTTTAATAATTTTAATAAAATTAACTATTATTTTTAATTTAGAATTATTATTATATTATATAATTAAAGTATTAATAATAATATTTATTTTGTTTTAATAAAAGTATTTGTAACGGAACGATTGTTCCAATATTACAATTGACACCAGAACTGAAAATGAACACGAAAATAAAATAAAAGAAAGTGATTATACTTTGTAATATCAGAACACCTTTCCTTTGTTAACCTGAAAGGTCGGTGTCGAGATATATATTAGTATAATTTTAATTCATAAGTAGTTCGAAATACTACAAAGGTTAGTTATTATTAATTTTTAATAATTAATAAAACTATAACTCTAATAAAACATATTTTTAAATAAAAAATAAAATAAATTTAAAATTAAAATTATACTAATATATCTCGACACCGACCTTTCAGATTAACAAAGGAAAGGTGTTCTGATATTACAAAATATAATCACTTTCTTTTCTTTTATTTTCGTGTTCATTTTCAGTTCTGGTGTCAATTGTAATATTGGAACAACCGTTCCGTTACAATAAAAGCACCCAAACAAAGAAACATCGCCTGGAACCTTAGTGTCGAGGATTCGGAATCTGCTACCAATTTTTAGTTTCTACTTTTTTTTGGATTCTACCGCCTTTTAGGTCTACTTTTGGATACTACTTCTTTAGTCTTGATCGTAAAATACTACTTTTTCTTAGTTTCTGGATACTACCTTTTCTAGCAATAATCTTTTAGTCTTAGTTTTTGGATATTTCTACCTTAGTCTTTGATTCCTAGTTATCTACCTTGTATAATTCTTAGTTTATAGTCTTGTCTTAGTTCTTGTTTACCTTTGTTTACCTTCCTTGAAAAATTCTAGTATCCATCCTGTCAAGTATCCTTCTTGAATAGAAATTTTTCTCATTAAGTAAAAATAAAGCACCCAGATTCCACCCGTCCTTAGTTTAACCAAGTTCTTAGAACCACCGCCTAGTTTCACTCCTTAGTCCTAGCTACTTTACCTTGAATTGCCTTTGAATTACTTAGAAACCTTAGCTGTAGAAAATTTTGTACCACCCTAGAATTAGTTGAAAAAATTTCCTTGTGTAACATTTTGAAACATTTCCTTGTACTACCAGAAGATAAAAATAGTGTACCCCATATTATTTAAAAAAGATTTTGTACTACCTTGCCAGTGATATTTTCGGAAAATTAATAAAATTAAATTAAAAAATTAAATAAATTAAATTAAGTGAATGAATATTAATAAATTAAATAAATTAATATAAAAAATTAAGTGAATAAATAAATTATAGAATAGATAAATTAAATTATTTTTCAAAAAAATTTTTTTAGTCAAAAAAAAAAAAAAAAAAAAAATTATTTTAGTTATATAGTTTAAAAAAAAAAATATTTTTAAATAATTAATACAAATTTAATAAAATCTTAATAAGGAGAATCATTCTGAGGATCCTTATTTTTATACTGTCTTTTTTCTTTTATAATTAAATTTCGAGTTTCACATTGGTCCTCGCTGGTAGGCTCAGACGTAAGTCCTACATTCAGCTCGAGTAAGTTGATAAACTGAAAGAACAGTAGTATGAAATAGAAAAAATTATTATAATAAAACAAATTTTTATTTCGTTATTTTATTTTTTTTATTTTAGTGTTTGTGTTATTGTAATATATTTCTTATCAATCTTTTACAGCTGTTCTAAACTTTCCTCCTGTAGATCTAGTCCATACAAGATAATCAATATCCTCTATAATAATAATTATAAAATTGACTTAAAAAAAATATCACCATTCTCTAAAAACTATAATGTTTTTCATGTTTCAGAATTAGAACCTTTTTGTAAAAATTCTGTCTTTAACAATAAAAATTTAAATAAATCCTTAACACTTAAAAAATAAAAGAAATTTTAAATTGTATATTAATTATGTTACAAATATAAAACTTATTGTAATTGACTAATTTCAAGTAAAGTAGAAAACAGTTCTCTTAATCAAAAAATATATTGATTTTATTTAAAATATATATATAATAAACCAGTGAATATTAATTATGATTAAATTATTTAAAATACTTATTACAAATTTTACAAATTATCTAATTTGTTAAATTTATTTTCTAATATTATATTAAGAACAATTTATTAAAAATCAACACTATAATTATTAGAAAATCGACACTCAAATGTCAAAAATTTTTTACTCTACCAAAAATAAGTTTAAAAATTTTTTGTTTTTATATTATTAAGATTCAAACTCGAGTATATTTTATTTAAATTTTTTCAGATTTTTTAGAAATTTTTTAGACTTCGAATTTTGAAATTTTAACTAAACTAATGTAATTTACATTAAATTGGGAAATTGAAATTTAAAAGATTTTTTCAAACACTTATTAATTAAATATCAAATCAAATATAAATCAGTCTTCTTATAAATTTTATATTTAAAAAATTCATTAGTTTTATATAAAATTTAATAATTACCATTTTTAATATTTTAATTAAAAAATAAAACACATATTTACATGTAAAATTATTATTTTTTTTAATTCTTCACTTGTGATTTTCATAAAAAATTTTAATTTCAAACCAATTTGATTATTTTTAAATTTTTGAAATTATCACAAAAAGTGCACTTGTAAAATAAAAAAAAAATTTTTTTTTTAATTCTACTCATTTTTAACAAAAACTAATAATTAAAAAATGTTTTTATTTTATTTTATTTTTTAAAATTAGTTTATTATAATAATTTCATTTTTTTATTTTATTTTTTTTTAAATTTGGTTTATTGTTAATTTTATTTTTCTTATTTCTAATTTTTACTTTGTCTTTAATAATTTAAATAAATAAATAATAAAAAAGTTTTATCAATAATACTTTTTCTAATTATTACTTAATAGGCTTGGGATTTTAAGTATTATTTTATTAAATTTTAAATTGTATATATTAAATTATAATAAAATAAAAGAGAAAATAAGTAAAAATAAAGTAAAAAAATTATATATTAAAAATATATATAGAAAAAATTTGATAAAAAATTTATAATAAAATTATCAAAAAATTTTCATTGTGTAACTCAAAAAAGTTGCATAATTAAAATAAAATAATAATAATATCAAAAATTTCATTGTGTAACTCTAAGAAACAGTAGCACAGAAAAATGTGTAATAATAATAAATAAATAATAAATCTATATGCTAAAAAAAAATAATATTTAACGCATGAAATTTATTTACATGAGATATAAATAAATTTCAATTTCAAATTCTTACATTTACAAAAGTAAAATATATCATAATGAAAAACAAAAAGATTTTTTTATTGAAATAAAAATTAAAATTGAAAAATAAAAAAAAAATAGAAAAAAAAAAGATATCCAAATTAGCAATTTAATTTTAACAAAATTATTTAAAATTTAAATAAATAAATTAAAATAAATTTCCTTATATTATTATAAAAAATTATAACAAAAATTAATAAATAAAACACTTTTTTAAATATTAAATTTTAAAAATAGAAATAAGTTGAAATGAATTTAAATTCATTTTAAAAATAATAAGAAGAATTAAAATTGAGATAAATTTAGATAAAATGAATAAAAAATAAATTTACTATTAATTTTTATTTATTTTTATTTTATTTTATTTAAATGAATTTAAATTCAACTTATTTAAAACTCATCTTTTTTCTTTTCTTTTCTTTTTTTCGTTTCTGAGTTTAAAAAACTTTCTTTTATGTTTGCTTTAATTTTTATAACCCTTTTAAACTTAAATTTTGTAGGAAAATCCAATTATCAAAAAAAAAATTTTTTTTTATAAATTTCGAACGAGATTTCAAAGTTTTAATTTTTATTTCAGATCCCTTTCAAAACGAGTTTTTCTACTATTTTAAAAGCTGAGGAATTCAATGAAAGTATTTTTTTGTAAGGGATTATTATAAATAAAATTGATTTTTTAAAGGAAAAGAAATCAACTATCCTATAACGTAATTTTTTTTTACTTTTACAAAAAATAAAAAAAAAATTACGTTATAGGATAGTTGATAAAAGAAATTTACCAACAAAAATGTTTGGTAAAAAATTTTTATTTAGGTATGTAAAAACAAAAAAAAAAAAAGAAAAATTTACTTATTTTTAAATTGAAATTAAGATTGAAATTAGTTTTGAAATATATTATTAAATGGAAATTAAGATTTACTTTTAAAATAAAATTAAAATTTGAGTTTATTCTTTAAATTATACGAAAGATTAATATTTAACACTAAAATATCTATACTAATATTTTATATTTTTGAGTATATATGATCAAAATTTTATTAATACATTTTATTTTATTTTAAACTTTTTTATGACTAATTTAATTGGTTAAATATATAAATGTTTATATTTAATATTCTCCTTTAACAAATCAAAAATGTCAAATTTTTTCACATATTTTATATTTTATATTAACTATTTTATGTAAATACATTATATGTAATGTACAACGTATTTATTTAATGAATTTTTATATGTTTTGTGTAACATTTTGTCAATAATATATTAATAAATATAATAAAATTTTTTTTTATTTAATAATAATTAATAATTAAAATTTATTTCAAGCCTTAAAAATAGTTTAAGAATAATTTAATATTTTATCAATTTTATTATTAATAATTAGAATGTTTTAGAAATTATTTTATTTCTGTAAAAATAATAATTATTAATGTATTAATAATATTTTTATGCTTTTAATAATTAATCATTTTCTATTACTAATAACTCATTTTCTATTAGTAATATTAGTTAGTTTGTTTATATAGCTTAATTTTAGAAAAAAATATAAATATAAAGAAAAATCACTTTTATATTTTTTCTTCATAAAAGAGATTATCGTCTGAATAATCTAAATTAAAGATTTAACCATAATCTTTATTAATTAATTTTTATATCGAATAATTAGAAACAATTTATAAATTTAATTACTATTTAACCCTAATAAATAACAATATTCTTAAACTAAATCTTAAATAAAAAAAAAAAAATTTATTACAAGCCACATTTAATAACTTTCAGCTTATTTGTTTGTTTAACCTTTTGATACATTTCTATAAAATGTGTGACCAATAAATGTTATACAATTTTTTATTATAAAATTGCGAAAATATTTATTTACAAAAATAATTTTATTTACTTAATTAATAATTATATATTTATATATTTATTTATTATCTACTTAATAATTAATTATTGAAATATTAATATTTTACTAAATTTACTATAAATTTTTTTTAATGGTGTATATAACTCAATTTTAATTTTAATCATTTATTTTATTATATCTTTTTCTTATTGTAATTTTTTTATATTAATAAAAAAGTATTTTAGGTCTGTTTTTTCTTAGTACTAAATTAATTCCTGTAAAGGCAGGTAGATTTTTCTTTATAATAAAAAATAAAAAACATTATATTAATTATTTAAATTTATTTAAAGTTTAAGATATATTATAAAAAATAAATTAAACAAATAAATAATTAATTAATTAATAATATATAAAAATATAATAAATATTTTGATTATATTCATTAGTAAAATTAAAAAAAAAAAACAAAAAATATTAATAAAAAATAATATTAAAAAAATTAAAAAAAATCTTATATAAAGTTATAAAATTATTAATTTTTATATATAAATTATTTTGTATTTATTAAATTTAATTTTATCTTTTATTATTAAATATTATTATACAGATTGTACAGTTAGTAGTTCAGAAAGTGGTGATTTAATTTTTTCTGGATGTAAAAATTTCTTTTATCTTTATTTCATAATTATATATATAAAATTAATAAAAACTTTAAAAAAAAAAGATCTGTTTCTTTTTTATTAATAAACGTAATATATACTTTTTTATTTAAAAGGTACTTAAGAAACTTTCTATACTTCAAGTACTGGTTGTTTAGATGGATGTAGTAGTAGTCAAGTTCTTTCCCCATTAGAAGATGATGTCAGTAATAAATATTTATTTTATTGTTCTACAGCAACATCTTGTGAAATTAAAAGTACTGGTTCTTATTATAGTACTAATTTTTTAATTGAATGAACTAATACTAACTCTTGTACAGTAACTACTCATAATCTAAAAAACCATTAATTTATTGTGATGGAATGTGTTGCATTTCGCAATATGATATGGGGCGCATATTAAATTTTTGCAATGAGGCGCATAAAAAATAAATAAAAAAATGAAAAAATTTTTAACACAAATTATGAAAGCCACGTTATAAAATAAATTAATATATAATTTAAAAAAATAAAATAAAAAATATATATAAATAAATGAATAGAAAATAAACAAATAAATAAATATTTCTTTTTTTATTAATTATTTAATTACAAAAAAAAAAAAATTAAAAAAAAAATTTTTTTATAAAATTAAATATATTTATATTATTTTTTTGATAAATGAATAATAATAAATAAAATAAAAGATAATAAATAATATAACAGTATTATATATGTATTTTTATTAAAAAGACGATAACAAATAATAAATAAAAAAATAATATAAACTTTAGACACTTTAAAATTAAATCTATTAAATTTTTTTGATTTGAAAAATTTTTAATATAAAATGAAAGAAATTTTAAAAACTGGAATTCGAGCTCATTAAAAGTGGTTAAAAAAAATTGATATTGTTGAATTATGACTTAATTGTTTATTTGATTTAAATAAATATAAATTTTGACAAATGAAGATGATCACTAAAATTATTAATTATAATTAATTGATTGTTATAATTATTTTAATAAATCTAATTCAATAATGATTATTAAAGAATTTTAATTCTCATTGCATTGGGTTAATTTGAAAAATATCAATATATTTATTAATAAATAATAATATTATTATTTTAAATAAAAAAAGAATATTAAATGTTATTAAAATATTAATAATAAAAGTAAAGTTTAATAGAACAAAACAAATATAAAATATAAAATATAAAAAATATATATAATTTATATATTATTTACATTTAAAAAAATACTAAAACTTTAAAAAAAAACTAATAACAAATAAAAAAATATTCAAAAAATATTCAAAAATATTCAATATCATTAAAATAATAACAAAATGATATTCATTATTATTAAAATGTTAAATAAAAGATATTCAGAAATATTCAATATTATTAAAATATCAGAAAAAAAGAATATTAAATATTATTAAATAAAAAAATATAAAAAAAATATTAAATATTATTAAATAAAAATATAAAAAAAAAATATTAAATAATTTTATAATTTTATTATTTTATTTATTTATATATTATATTTTTATTTATTTATTTATTTATATAATTATGCGTCCCATTGCGAAATGCAATATTGCGAATTGCAACCTACAAATCTTTGTCATGCGCCCCATTGCGAAATGCAACTCTCCCTACAAATATAATTACTTGTACAGCAAATACTATATGTAATACCGGTGCTGCTGAAACATCCTGTACTGCCGAAAAAATAGGTAATATTTATAAATCTGATTCAAAATTTTATTTATGTGTTTCAACAACAACAGAATCGGATAATGTTGAAATTAAAGTGGGAGCTACACCTAGTACTAAAGTAATTACAAAAGCTAAATTCCCAGGAACTACTGGTTCTGTAGTAGATAATACAGTAAATATAAATGTGGATGGTAGTGTTACTTATCAAGGATGTACTTCTGTTGTAAATGGTGGCACAACTTGGGCTGGATGTAAATATTTTTATAATTTATTATATATAATATAAAATAATATAAATTTATTAAAAAATAATATTTTTTTTTCGAAATTAATACATATATATCTAAAATGTTATATTTTATTCATTTTTTTATTTTAAAAAATTGATATAAGGTAGTGCTGGTGCATATTATCTTTCTACTACAAATTGTTCTTCTAGTTCTTGTTCTACAGACTTATCTTAAATGATTCAGTAGAAACTTCACTATATTTGTTTTATTGTACTAGCTCAAATGGTTGTAGTAAAGAAGAAAGTAGTATAACTGGTCTTTCATATTTAAATAATGACACTATTATTACATGTTCAGATTCAAAATGTACTTCAACAGAATTTACTTCTGCTAATTCTGGTTTTTATGTCAATGGTGGAAAAGATAAATCTACAAAACCATTAATTTATTGTGATAGAACTACATGCTCAACTCAAAATGCTTCCAATGGGTATTATTTAAGTGGATCAGATAAAAAGGATGGAGGGAATAATATTTATAATAAAGTAATTAAATGTGACAGTAATGGCTGTTCTGTTCCTGGTACTACACCTAGTACAGAAGATTATTATATTAATGGAGATGGAGCTACTATAAATAATAATGGTGAAATAATTTATAAAAAGTTAATAAAACTTACTTCTAATTTTAGTGAAAAAATTATTGCTCAAGCAACAGATGCTGGGGTATACTTAGATGCTGGTAATGGAGAGAATGTCATTATTTGTACTTTTAATACAACTGAAAAAGGTGCTTGTATTTCAAAGGTAGGAAATATAAATAATGGATATGGTTATATTGATGCAAATACCCTTGGAAATATTATTGTTTGTCCAGCAAGTTCATGTTCAAATTTACCAGATGGTAACGCTCAAGCAGCAGTTAATAATAAACCAGTACAAAATGTATATTGATACTTCAGTTACTGGTGATGCAACTATAATTACTTGTACTAAAGATGCACAAGGTACTACTCCTTGTACTTCTACATCATTCCCATCTACTTCTTCAAAATATGCTTTCTTGGATGGTTCAACTTACGATTCCGGCAGTTCCGTTTTTAAAAATATTTTGGTATGGGATTCAAGTGATAAAAAAATTAATCAATTATTGGAAAATAGCATTTCCACCAGTGGTATTGCTTATATTGATGGTAGCGACACAGAACATAAAAGAATTATTAAATGTACATCTACATCTTGTGAAGCTACAGCTAATGGATCAAACGAAACTACTAATATATTCTTTATTAATGGTGTAGATAAAAATCAATATGTTGTTTGTACTTCTACCGAAGGTTGTGTATCAAAACCAGGTACTGTAACTACTTCCAATTCAGATAATTATTATCATGATAGCTTAAATTCTGATAAAGTTATTAAATGTTTATCTAAAAATGGAAATTGTTCTCAAGAAGACCATAAAGTGTAGAATCAGCTTATACCTATTATCTTGATGGTTTTAATCCTGGCAAAGTATTAGAATGTAAAAATGGTACAATATGTACTGAAAATGAAGGTTTATCTACAAACGGTTATGCTTATATTGATGCAGTCACTAGCGGAAATGTCATTATTTGTAAATCAAATGATGCATCAGCTATTATTTCAACTAAAAGTACCAAAAGAGATGGAAATAATTCATCATCTACTACTTGTTCATCACAAAGTAGTGGTGCAAAACCAGCTGATACAACTGCTAAAACTGTAGCTCAAAATCCTGGATTTTTAAATGCAGCTGCTGAACATCCTACTAAAACTATAATTATTTGTTCAAAAGCAGATACTTCAAGTTCTCCTACTTGTACTTCATCTGTCGTTACTGTTGTTCAAGGACTTGCTTTCTTAGATGGTTCAAGTGTTGATGCTAATGGAAATTTCAAAAATGTTATTATTTGTGATACTACAAAATCGGATTGTAAAACTTTAGTTGATGATTCAGAAACTTCAATTAAAAAAGATGGTTATGCTTACATTGATGGTGGTTCTCCATCATCAACTAAATACATAAATATTATTCGTTGTAAAGATAGTGTATGTAAGGTAGAAGGAAATAGTACTAACAATGGTGAAGTTTATATTGACTCTATTAATCCAAAATACGTTATTTCATGTACAGATACTGAGTGTACGTCATCTGTACGTCATCTGACCCTAAAACTGATAGTTATGTTAATGCTTTAGATTTATCACAATTAATTTATTGTCCTAATCAAAAAAATTGTACTACCTATCAAAGTGTTGCTAAATCTGGTCATTCTGAATACTATCCAAAATCCACAATTAGTGCATCCGAACTTTTAGTTTGTAATTCAGAAAATAGTAATATAAAATGTGGATAAGTTGCTACTTCGGCTGATAAATATAAATTTTAGGTATTTTTTAATGATTTCTATGGTGAAAGCAATTACACTCTATGATCTGTAATAATTTTTGTAGGATTTCTATTACTTAATATATAAGGTCTAAAATGTTTTATACTAAATATAACAGCTAATCCATCAAGATCTGTTACGGAATAATTTTTCTCAGATGTGGAGAGAGTTCTACTAATACAACATATTGGATGTTCTAGTTCACCCCCTTCCACCTGTAAAAGAACACCACCAATGCCCTTTGTAGAAGCATCAGTTCGAATGATAAATTCTTTATTAAAATTTGGATAACTCAAACTAGGATCTGAAAGTAGACATTCTTTAATATTTTGAAAAACTTCTTGGCATTCTATTGACCAGATATACTTAGTATTTTTCTTTAAAAGTTTAAACAAAGGATCTGCAATAATTGAGAAATTGTGAATGAATTTTCTGTAATAGCTAGCTAGACCTAAGAAAGAACGTAATTCATTAACATCTTTAGGACTATCCCATAGAGCAATACTTTGTACTTTTGAAGGGATTGTTTTTAATCCTTTAGATGTTAACACATGTCCTAAAACTTCAACACTTTCTTGGAAAAATTTGCATTTTTGTAGGTTTAATGGAAGATTGTATTTTTCAAAGATTTTGAAGACTAGGTTAAGATGTTTTAAATGTTCTTCTAAAGACTTAAAATAGATTACAATATCGTCTAAATAAACAAAGAGACATTTGCCTATTAATAGCAAAAGTATTCAATTCATTTCCCGTTGAAATGTAGCGGGAGCATTAGTAAGCCCGAATGGCATTACTTTAAAATTGTAATTACCGAATTTAGTAGTGAAAAATGTTTTTTCGATATCTTCTGGATTCATTGGGATTTGGTGATATCCAGAATATAAATCTAACGCTGAGAAGATTATTGCACCACTAACTGAGCAAATTAATTCTTCTATAAATGGTAAAGCGTACGAATCTTTAATAGTTATTTCATTTAACTTACGGTAGTCGATGCAAAGTCTCCATTTTCCGTTTTTCTTCCTGACTAAAAGAACTGGAAATGATAAGGCGAATCTGAGGGTATTATTAGCCCTTTATCTAATAATTTTATAATTTCTTCTTTAAAATATCCGAATGTTCTTTGGACAGCTTATATGGTTTTAAGTTTAATAGGTACTTCTATGGTGGTTTTAATTGAATGAGGTTCTAATTTGGCTGTACTTAGTTGAGACATAGAAGTAGCCATACAATTTTTGAATTTAAGAATTAATTTTTCAAATTTATCCTTGATATCTTTTGGAACAGATTCAATAATTTTATTTAGCGTTTCCATAAATTCTTGTTGTTGTTCATACTCTTCTACAATTATAGAATTTATGAGCGGCATTCTTGGTATTAATGATATATGTTATTTTCTTTATACTATGTTTTGTTTTCTGGTAGATAGCATCATCATCTGGATCAATAAAAAGACGATACTTCTTTTGAATTCCTCTACCAAATATAAGTTCAAAATATGGATTAGTATAGTTTATAATGTAAAATTTTTCAGTTATTGTTAAGTTATTATTAACGTTTATTTTTAACTCAACATAACTATCTGCAGAAACTGTAGTACCATCAGCAATAGTAATATCTTCTGAATTCTCACAATATTTGATTGTTTTATTAGAAAGTTTATCTAGACCAAGAGTGGCTATAACGTTTACGTTGGCACCGGTATCATAAAGTATTTTAAAAGTTTTGTTATCTATTTCACCACAAATTACAGGGATATTAGTAATAGTCAAAGAACAAAGGATTTTCTCTACTCTAGGTTTACATCCTTGTTCAAATTTTTTCCTAAGGGATGGACTTGCGGATAATAATTGCGACAAGCTAATTTTTGGAAATAGGTTATTAGCTTCTTCGGTTATACTAAATTTTTCATTTTCATTTAACATTTGAATACTAGTCATATTTCTTTTTCTAATAGGTTTTTGTTTTTCAACTTCTTTATTATTATTAACTGTTTCACCTTCAACTTTTTCATTATTCGTAATGGAGGATTCTGGTTCTTTATTTATTTCTTCGTCTTCTATTTCTATCATAGAAGTTTCATTAATATCTTGTTTGCTAGATTCTGAATTACTTATTTTTCTTCTTCTAGAATCTTTAATTAATTTCTTTTGTTGTTTTACAGCTTTTGATTTTGGTTCATTTAGTATAGAAGGTTTTACGATTGATTTATTGTTTGTTTTATTAGGAATTTTTCTTTTATGTACTGCATAGATAAAATTTTGAGGATCCTCATCCTCAGTATTACTTTCAGATTCGGATTCAATTTCGTTTTCGGTTGCAATTTTAGTTATACTGGGAGATTGCCTACTCCCAATTACTAATTTAAATGATCGTTATCATCAGGGCATTCTTCTGCCTTATGCCCAATTCGTTGGCATACTACACAAAAGTTTATTTTTATTTTTTTAATTTCTTTGTGATTTCATTTAATTCTTCAGTAGTAGGTTTGGGATATCTTAGTAAGTTTCTTCTCTGTTCAATGCCTTTATTAATATTTTCCCTAAATTGAATATTGTAACGATTATTAACATTATTATTATAATTATTACTATTATAATTATTATTATTAGAAGGGATGAATTCACTTTTATAATTATTATTATAATTTCTATAGTTGTTATATTGATTATTTTTAAAGGTTTTTATTTCGTTTTTATTATTATGGCTATTTGTACTTTTTCTAGGAACATTAAGTGAGTTTTTATTTTTATTCTTACTTTCTTCTAATAAATCAAAAATTTTTCCTTTTTTTGAAGTTATTTTCATTGCTTCTTGCAATGTGGAAGGTTCTTCTAATAATGCTTCGTAAATTTTACTCCAGTTTCTAAAAGCATTAATATAATAAGAAGCTTGATCATTTAAATTTAATTTAATTTGATTAAATAACGAATTAAACCTTACATAAAAATCAAATATTTTCTCATCTTTTCTTATAGTAATAGTAGACATTTCTAATAACTTTGCGTTTTTGGAAGTAGATCTCCTATAATGTTCTTTTAAACTTTTGATGATTTCTTCATAATCATCAGGAATAGTCTTATTTAAGGAATTGTATACAATAGTTCTAGCAGTATTGGTGGTTAATGATATTAAGTATTCAATCTTTTCATTATTTTCTATATTATTGGACTTGCACCACCGTTCAAACAAAAAATACCATTCATCAAAAGAATTTTGTCACCTCCTAATATAGGTAATCGATTAAAAGTAATTACTTTAGTAGAATTTTCCATTATATTAATTTCAATATTTAATTAATTAATGATTTATTTATTTATTTATTTATTATTTGTTCACTTAATTATATTACAAAATTTATTTATTTATTTATTTATTTATTTAATATATATTCACTTAATTAAGGTTATAAATTTATTTACTTATTATTCACTTAATTATATTACAGAGTTTATTTGTTTGTTTATTATATATTCATTTAATTATATTATAGAATTTATTTACTTATTATTTATTCATTCACTTATGTTATAGGATTTATTTATTAATTTATGTTAAATGGTTAAGAAATTATACTTTTATTATAAATTATTTAATTTATATTTATTCTTACACTTAATTATTTTAAAGAAATTCTTTATTTATTTATTAGATTATAATTTTATTATAAATTTATTTAATTTATTTTTATTCATACACTTAATTATATAAAAGATTTATTTATTAATTAATTTCTTTATTAAATTATATTTTTATTATAAGTTTATTCAATTAATATTTTATTAATACACTTTAATTTTATTAAGAATTCATTTGTAAGTATGATATTTATACGTTTAATTATATTAAGAATATTTATTTGTATATATAATATTTATAAGAATATGTTTTATTTGAATTTACTTTACAATTAATTCTTATTATACTTTAATTTATTAAATATATATATATAGATATTATTTTATTATTATTGTCTTTAAAGAAAATTTTTAGAAGCAGAGTTTTGAGATATTTCAGTAATTTATTATTATTGTGGTAATTTAAAGAATGTAATATATATATATATTTTTTTTATATGGGTACACTTATTTAATAATATTTATTATATATAAGGTGGTATTTATATTTTCGACCTCCACGTATTATATATACTTTCTCTAATAGTTTTCACACTATTATTTTATTTAATAATATGATACTCTCCTATTAGATTTTCTATTCTATACGTGCTCTACTCTCTATAGCTATTCACCTCTTGAGTTATAATAAATTAGCGCAACCTAGAGTCAAGCTTCAATAGTTTATTGTTAATAAATTATAACCTATATAATATAAATTTTTTTTTTTTTTTTTTTTTAAATTAATCGATGTTCCTGACTGTATATTAAATTTTCGACCTCGTTGAGTACTATTTACTCTCTTATTGAATTTATAAATAATAAATTCAGTAATTTTCAATTCTACTCAACTTCTACTCTCTTTAATATTACCTCAGTACTCTCTCGAATTATCGAATAATAATAAAATTCCTTTTTATTACTAAATACTTATTTACAATTTATTTACAATACGTTGGCTCACAACAATAAAATAACCGTCTGTATTGTTATAACTAGTGCAGCGAATGGCACAATAAAAAAATTTTTTTATGAAAAATTATTAAAAAAAATTTATTTTTTGAATAATAAAATCGATATCAATAAAAGTGAATATTTTGCAATAAAATTGAATATTTTTAATAATTAATTTTACAATTTAATATTAATTTTGATAATAATTGTGTGTGTATATAGTCCAGTTTAATTTTTTGTGTAAAATTATAATTTTTGTAATAAAGAATTAAGATGATTGAATGTTAAAAATTGAATAAAAATTGAAGTGTATTTAATTTTTATAATTATTTAATTTATATGAAAAATTTTGAAAAAATTTTTTGAAATGAGATTTACATTCTTTATGAATTTTGTTGAAATTTCGAAATGAATTGTTGAGATGAGTCTATGGTGTGTTAATAAATGTTGTTGATATTTGTTTTTTGAATTATATTATTAATTTTTTGTATATTGGTGTAAGTTAAATTTAAGATTAATGTTTACGAATGCTTTTGTTGAAATTGTTAAGTAAATCTTGGTATCGTGGGTCGTTTTCTATGACTGTTGCAGGCACACAGTGCCAGGTTAACCTATATTTATACCTGATTTTGTACTCATAGCGTTTTTCTTTATAATTTGTTCTGAAATCGGCAATTTCTACTATTTCGGCGGTAATTTCTTTATATTTTTTCCTATTTTTGAATATTTCTGGAGTAGAAACGTATGGTTCTAGCTTAGAAATATGGAATACTGGATGGTGTTTTGGGAAAAGTGACTTCGAAATCTCGATTTTGTAGTTTCCATTAGGTAACACTTCCAAAATTTTATATGGTCCATACTTGGGTGGAGCAAGTTTTTGATTTTCATTAGTAGCAAAAGCTGATGGTGCATTAATCTATACTTTTTGATTTTCCTTTAGTTCTGGTGCAACAATTCTTTTCTTATCTGCTTGTCTCTTGTATAGGTCTTGTGCACGCACTAGGACCTCTTTTACTAAATGAAAGTTATCACCTACATTTTGAATATATTTAAAATTAGAATTAGTACCATTAAATAAGAAAATATCATCTATTGATGGATTAAAACCATAGTTAATAAAGAAAGGAGTTTAGTAGATTCATTAATTGTGTTATTATAAACAAATTCTGCTAAATGTAGCCATTCAACCCAGTCATCATGGAAAAAGGCTCTTGAATAACATCTTAAATATTGTTCGATGAATGAATTACAACGTTCCACTTGACCAACTGTTTCATGATGGTCGGTAGTAGCAATCTTTGATCGAATCCAGAGTTTTTCCATAAGTTCAAGCCATAAACCACTAGTGAATTATGTTCCTCTATCGGTGTAGATATCTTCAGGTAAATCCATGTAATCTAAATATGTGTTTTATAAAAGCTTTGGCTGTTTCTTCAGCAGTAGGTATTTCTTTAAATGGTATTAAGTGAATCATTTTGGAAAAGGGATCAACAACAACCATAATTACTGTGTATTTTTGGATTCTGGTAGTCCACATAAAAAGTCTATTTCGATTGATTTCCAAGGACGATCAGGAACTTATAAAGGTCTTAATAAGTCATATCTCTTGTGTCTAGTAACCTTGTTTCTAGCACATTGATCACAAGAGTTGGCAAATTTTGTAATATCTTCATGCATTTTTGGCCACCAGAAATTTCGAGAGATTAATTCTTCAGTTCTTCGAACACCAAAATGTCCAGCAGTTGGATTTATCATGGTACCTATTTAAAAATTCTAAACGTAAAGAAGCTGGAATATAAATAAGATTATTGTATAATATCATTTTGTTTTTAATTTGAAATTTGTTCATTTTTCTAAATGGTCTATAAAAGTAACCTTGATTAGCATTGTTTGGGCTAACGTATAAGTGAATATCTTTAGGTGTTTCATCTTCTTTTGTTTCTTGGATGATTTTATCTATCAAAGTACTTACAACACCTATTAAACATGGAGTAGTTGAAATATTTTTGCTATCTAAAATATGTTCTGGGCGAATTTCTTCTTAGTCTTTTTCATAATCTGGTCTTCTTGACAAGATATATGGTTTTCCGTTTTTTCTTCCTTGGCGGTAGATAAGTTGAAAATTATATTCTTGAAAGAATAAATGCCAACAGTGTTGACGTTGATTCTCAACTTTTCCTCCTAAAGTATATATTAAATTCTTATGGTCAGTGAAAACAGTAACTTGATACTTAGCTCCAAGTAGTAAGTGTCTCCAAGTAGAAAATGCACTTTTTATAGCCAATAATTCTTTTTCTGTTATAGGATAATTAAGTTCAGCATTATTTAAGCTTCTGGAATAATAGGCAAAAGGATGAAGTTTTCCTTCATTATCCTTTTGTGATAAAATTGCACCTATTGCGAAGTTACTTGCATCACACTCCACAATATATGGTTTCTGTGTAATCAGGATATAGCAAGATTGGAGAAGTAGTAAGTTTTGTTTTTAATTCTTGGAAGGTATCTTCACAATCTTTTGTCCAATTAAATTTTATATTCTTCTTAGTTAAGTTGTGTAATGGCTTAGCAATGAATGCGAAGTTTTCAACAAAGCGGCGGTAATAATTACATAAACCTAAAAATTTTTGTATATCCTTGACACATTTTGGAGTTGACTATTCTTTTACTAATTTAATTTTATTTGGATCGGTAGCTATTCCTTTTCCAGATATAACATGTCCTAAAAATTCAAGTTTGTAAGTAAATATGAACTGATACTCCTGAATCTAACACAGTTTGTGATATTGTTTGAATTATCATTGTTGATAATTGTTTTAGCCTCTTCAATATCATTGATCTTTTGTATATAATAAGTGTGGTATTCTGTGTCCGAATTATAGTCTTTGGTAACTGCTTCTTATATATTCTTTGATTCAGAGTTTGTTACAAGGAGGGCGTGTTTGTTTCCTTTATAGTTAGAGCGTATTGTTTTAATGTTTTTGAATTTATTGGATTGTTTTCTATTGTTAAAGGATTTCTTGGATTTGAAATGTTTATATTTTTTGTATTTGTAATTTTTATTTGTGATGCTTTTATTAAATTTGCATTCATAGGCGAAATGTCCAAATTTTTTTGCAGATATAACACTTTCCATTTCTTTTCTTGTGATTCCTAATTGTGGCTGCTAGTATTTCTTTGTTTTCTGAATTTATCTTCATTAATCGATTTTCTTTTCTGTAGGAATAGATAATATCGGGAATCACGTTAATGATATATTTGGTACAATTCTTCCACTCTAAATTGAAAAACATTGATCCAACGTAGATTTTCGGGTAGTGACCTATTTAGAATTCCAATTTTGGCGTTATCTGGAATGTTGTAATCCAAAAGTTCTAATTCATCAAAAATATTTTCTATGTAGGAAATGAAAAATATTTATGTCAACTGAAGTGTCAAATTTGAGTTTTTCTAATTTTTCTTTTAATTCCGATTTTAATTGTTCTTTTCCTTTGGTGAACGAGTTCTCAAGGATCTTCCAGACTTCGTAGGCAGTCTCTATTCTCAATGATCTTTCTAGTTTCTTCATTTAAGGGGTTTAAAATTATCTATTTCCTGGTGTTGTCGTTTTTAATATCTGATAATTGAGTAGACTTGTGGTAAGCAACCGAAGGATCTAATTTGTCGATAATGTAATCTTCAGGATTATTAATTTTATTTCATTTAATTTTCTTTATCTTTTTAGTAATGACATAATCAACAAGGTTGTTAATATCCAAGAGATAAAGCATTTTAGTTTTCCAGCTATTATAATTATCAGTATTTAAGGTAACAGTATGGGTAAAAGAATCAGTGTTGTTGAAGGATATATTATGTCTGTTTTCTGGTTCACGGATTTCACCATCTCTGGTTCTTCTATTATTCAATCTTACGGATATATTGTACTATCTTTCAATATAGAATTTATTTATTAAACAATATTATATGAAATGAATTATTGAAATATAAAGAAAAATCAATTTATACGATGGATTTATATTTTGAAAATAATATTTTATCAAATATTATCATGATAATATATATAATTTAATTAATAATGTAATTTATTTGTATTTTAATAATTTTAAATTTAATTATAATATAATTTAATTTCATTGGGATAATTTTAAAAGCTAATTGTGATATAATTTAATTTAATTAGGATAATTAATTGTAATTTGAATATAATTGTTATAATTAAAATTTCTGATTGGACATTTATTTTAATTTTTATTAATTTTCAATTAAATTTAGTTAATATAGCTGAAATTTTATTTAAAATTTAACTTATTTTACTTATTTCAGCTCTTTTTATTTATATAGCTGACCCTTGTTATTTATTTCAGCTTATTTTATTTTTATGGCTTACCCTTTTTATTTATTTCAGCTCATTTTATTTTTATTTATTGATATATATGAAATTATTTCCCATCTCATTATATATTTATATTATTTTTATTTTTATTTATATATATGTGTATGTACTTTGTAAATACTATACTTTAACAATTAATATTATTTTTAATTTAGTTATTTGATATTCATATCATATGTAATATTTAATATAATGTAAAAGAGAATATATTAGAAATTATATATTTATATTTATTATATTAATTTATTTTTATTTTATTTATATTATTTAAAATTATACGTAGCTTTTATGTTAATTAAGATAATGTTATTTTTCGGATATATTAATTGATATGTTTATGAACACTTTTATTAAAAATAAAAATATTTTGCACCATATTTGTTTAAATATATTTTGTATATAAAAGATTTCGGAAATTTTTTTTTAAATTAATATATCAATATATAAAATGTAATTAAAATTAATAATGGATAAATGATGTGATATTTTATTATAATATTCATTTATACTTAGCTTTTATTTTAGAGTCAATGAGACTCTTAATCGGTCAAAAATATATATCTTATAATATATATATTAATATTATTTTATTTAGAATAATAAAAATATTTTTAAAGAATATTTTGCATATTCTTCTTTTATACTATTACAATACATTATTTAGATATTGTACATTATTAAATACATTATTTAATACATTATTTATTTGACATATTCAATTATTCTAATAATTATAAAAAAATAATTAATAATTGTTATAATAAATTATATAAAAATATTATTATTATTCTAATTAATATTTATAAATTATTTAATGGCGTTTTTCTGTAATTTCTGAATTATTATAATTATTATAAGTTATAATATAATTATTGATTTAAAAGATTTTTTCTATATAAAATTGAATTTTTTATTTATGGACCCATATACAAATTTAAATATAAATTTATATGTTTTAAATCTTTAAATTCCAATATCTCGCCAACCAGTGGTCCTAATGGGCTGAAATTCAGATATGTTGTAGCTCTCGAGCAGATCTTCTCAATGAGCATAAAATCAAAGCGAAGTAGAGGAAAATCTCAATTATTTGGTGAGTTATCGTTATTTTCCTTCACATAATTTTTATTAATTTGCTAAGGGTTAAATTAAGTTGATTAATATTTATTTAATTTGTCAATCACAATTTAAATACATTTTAATACTTGTTTATTTTATTGAAAATAGAATTTTAAGTGATTTAGTCAATAACGAAATTTAATTGCAATTGATCTATTAGTGAATTTCAACTTTAAATCCACTAATATTCGTGACATCGCTCCCCCAAAGAAAATCGAATTCCAGGCGATTGTCAACAACCAAATAATATGAATTAAAGTTTGAAATTAATAATCTTAAATAATTTATAGTTGAAAATAATATAATTGAATATATTATAATTAAAAGTAGTATAAAAATTTCATTACTTATCAGAATTGATAAATTTGTCTATTATCTTAATTTGAAAATAGCTTCCAAAAGTGATAATAGCTTTATCAAGAATAATAATTTTCGTAATACTTACTTTAGATTTATAGACTTAGTTCAAAAGTTCAGTTTCTATTTAGATTTCTTATCAAATTTTGTTATTTTATTTTTATTAATTATTATTGTTATAATTTACAATTTCTCTTGATTTACTAATATTAAATTAAATTTTTCTAGGTTTATTATTTTATTATACTAAGTTTTTTAATAATTATTTCTTTAATTATTAATTTTATTTATTAGACTTTTAATTATAATTTTTATTTAGTTACACTAAAAATTATATTATAATATAATTTATTATTTTATTTTTAATATTTTATATTTTATTATTTATTATTTTATTAATTTATTATTTTATTAATTTATTATTTTATTATTATATTATTTTATAAATTCACTATTTAAATTTAGTATTTTATAAATTTTTTATTTTATTATTTTACAAATTTATTAAAATTTGTTATGTTAACTAGTTCTAATTTTACTATTAGTTTTATTGTAATGATATGGATCCATTATGACTACTAATTAGGCTCAGTTCTACCTGCTTCTATTATTATGTTGGTTGTCTCTGGTTCGAACCTTACTCTTTACCTCTCGGAATAATATTATTTATTTAATTAATAATGAATATATTCACTCAATTATCAAATAATAATTTACTTAAATTAATAATATGTATTCATTGAAATAAATTTATTTAAATATTAATTTATTATTCACTTAATTAGTATAATATTTTATCTAGTTCTTAATATTATATTTATTTAATTAAAATAATAATTAAATAATTATATAATTCTTATTTTAAATAATTTGCCCAATCATGTAATAATTTAGAATAGATTTTTGAATATATAAATTCATGTATTTTATTTTATTTGACTCTTTGAGTCGATATTAACAACTAATTAATAATAAATAAAATATAAATATCAACCATAAATAAATGAACAAATATATATTAAATAAATAATTCTATTATTAAGTGAATACTCAATAGTGATTTAAATAATTTAATATATTATATTATTATTTATTATTAATTTCCTACAATAACCTAGTGGTCACTCCAAATCTTTACATTTATAATTATTAATTAATTATTAATATATTTTATTATTTTATATTGGTTATTATTTACTATTCTAATAACAACGAAATAATTCTTATAAAATTTTTATATATATTTGTATTTTTGCATTAATTTAAAGTATTTATAATATTTAATAATAAAATAAATAAAAAGAACAATTTTTATTATAGAAAAGAAAATAAAGAATAATTGTTATTATTTAAAAGAATTAAGAGAATAAAGAAATAGAAATTATTTTTATTTAATTTATAAATAATAATCATTTAATGATTATCAGCTAAATTAATAATTTTAATTATTAATTTTATTATTTACAACTTTTTAACTATTTACATTTATTATTTACAATTTTTAATTATTTACAAGTTTTAATTATTTTTATAGATTTATTTAATTATTTAAAAATTATTTTTCTTTTAAATTTTATTAATAATATTTTTATTAATATTTACTTTATTCTAGAAATTATTTTGTTTAATTTATAATTAATATATATAATAATTTTTCTCTTTTATTTATTTCTTTCTAGAAAACTTAATTGTTTTTGTATATTATTAAGTTAGTATACTGATTAATTTAATTTTAGGTTTAATTAATATTTTTATTATATTTTATTTTAGTTAAAATTTATGGTAAATTTTTAATATTAAGGATTTGAATCAATTATAGATATAAGCCACATTATATCTACTAAGTTATAATTATTCAGCATGATCATGGGCGACATATCCTTAATTTAATTATTATTAATTTTATTATAATATAGTTGAATATAAATTATACTTTTATTTTATTAACAAATTATATTCTTATTTAATATTATTTTTAATATATATTATTATACTTAATATAAATATTAATTTACTTATATTATTGTGTTGTTCAATGAAAATGTATAAAAGATTGATGAAATATGTATTTTTACATTCTTTGTAAGATTATTTAACTATTAATAATCTAATAACATAATAATAAATAAATAATTAAATAAAACTAAATAATTAAATAAACTTATAATAAAAATAATTATAATTTGTACACCCTACGTATTAGATTATTGTGTGTTCTGACCAAGTTACGTATTTAAACCAAACATAAACTTTACAATAATCTTACCTGCTGTTTTGTAACTTCCTTGGAATTCCAAAGTTCTCCTTAAGAAAGAACACTGGTTATTCTGCGAAATTGGAAGAAAAAATGGAGATGAATCAAGACGATTCAGTACAATAATTAAGAATGGAAGCCTCTCAAACTGAAGGACTAGAACAATTAAGTAATGAGCTTTCCCAAGCCTGTTCAAATATTGTATCTGATGTAAATCAAGGTTTCGTCTCAAAGGATGATTTACAATGTTACCATCAAGAGGTAATGAAGCAATTTCAATCCTACGAGCGTTTTAACAATGAGATATTGAACTCCATAGAATCCTTGAAGAAAGCTACTCTCTACTTTAAGCACGAGCTTAAGCAAAAAGAGAGACTTTATCCTGGTGCTATGGCTTCTACTGGTGAACAACCAATTCCGGTAGTTACCACTTCTGTTCTTCAACCTACTTTTGATGACAACGCTACTATTACCAGGTTTGACTTAGATCACGATGTTATTATGAGAACAGCTTTCCCTTATACTGTTGCTCAGGTACCTGAAACTGGTCTCTTCTATGGTGATATCTCCGAAATTGATTTATTCTGTCAACTTTGCGGAGATACTTTTAAAACTTATCCTTGTAAGTTATGGCCCGAAGAAGCGAAAATCAACTTCGTTCAGTCTAGGTTGCGTGGAAATGCTAGGAGTTGGTACCAGACTAAATATCCCATTGGTACTGTTCCATCCTCTTTATGGATCCTCCTTGAAGAATTAAAAAGAGCTTTTCATGACTTCGTAAACAGGAAATTAAAGAAGATCAAATTACAAATATAAAACATACTTACTGTAACGAATACTAGAAATTATAGAGTTGGCTTACTCGTTAAGCTCTAGAACTCTGCTCAGTATTCCTGGGTTCAATACACAGGAATGCCTTTTGTTAAAATTTATATTTTTATTTTTTACTATTTTATTATTTTATTTTTTTTTTTATTATTATTTTATTATATATTAATATATTATAAAGTGTATTAAATGATAATATTATTTTATTATAAAAAGGTTAATAGACCAATTAGATTTAGAATATAATAACTCATGAAAAATGTAATTAAAATATTTTGAAATAATGTTTTTAAATATTCAAGAATTTTCTCATTTGAAAATTCGAGTTTTTATTAACAAAGAAATAATAAAATAAATAAAATTATTTGATACTAACCTGTTGTTTGTTTGTGTCCAATAATTCTTGTTTATTTTCTAATATTGAGGTGTTTTTAAGTTTATTAAGAATTATTATTGTTGGACTTCTGTTCTTTACAATAAAAACTCCTATAAAATTTTTTAAACACCTTAGTATCAAATAATCAAATATAAAATTTTTAAAGACTACTTAAGTAAGTCAGTAAAAATTTATATTAAAGGAAAAAGGACGCTGAAAAAATAGAAAAGTCCGTATACTAATATAAATTTTTACCTTTTGGCGCTTAATAGTAATAAAAAATTTTATATAATAATTTTTATAAAACAAAATTTTTTTAATGACAATTTCAATTTCAGTTCAATTTTAATTTCAAATCTCAATTTCAATTTCTATCACAATTCAATTAAAACTTCAATTTCAGTTCAATTTTAATTTCAAATCTCAATTTCAATTTCAATTTCAATCACGATTCAATTAAAATTTCAATTTCAATTTAAAATCTCAATTTCAACTTCAATTATAATTCAATTAAAATTTCAATTTCAATTTAAAACCTCAATTTCAATTTCGACTACAATCCAATTAAAATTTCAATTACAATTTAAAATTTCAATTCAAACTTCAATTACAAATCAATTAAAAAAAAAAAAAAAAAAAAAAAAAAAAATTTCAATTTCAATTTCAATTTCAATTTCAATTTCAATTTCAATTTATTCTTAATTTTAAATCCAATTTAAATTTAAATTTTGATTACAAATTCCAATTTAGTATTAATTAAAAAAAAAAAAAAAAAAAAAAAAAAAAAATTTTTTTTTCTTATCATCAAATTTAAATTCAATTGCAAATTGAAATTTCAATCTCAAAATTTCAAAATCAATTCTGTCAAAAAAAAAAAAATCTTTTTTTATTTAAAACAATACCAAACTAGAAGAGAATAAAACATTACAATTAAAGTAAACTTGACTAAAATATACAAAAAAGGAAAAAAATATGAAAAAAAAAATAAATAAATACAAAGAAATTTAAATAAATCCAATAATAAAATTTAAATATATAAGTGAATGAATAAATATTTTTTAAATAAATCAATTAATAAGTGAATAAAAATATAATATTTAAATAAAACACATAATAAAAAATAAACGAATAATTGTAATAAAACAAATAAAAAAAAAAATAATATAAAATATTTTTCTTTTTAATAAAAGAAAAATAAATATTTTTATATAAATTGTTATAAATTTTCTTTAAATCAGCTTCCTGTGACTTCCTACGCGAGGTAGCTTAATCAACTGCCGATACGTAATACTTTTGTTTTCTGGGATATTTGACAACTGAGGTAGCTCATATAATTTTTTTCTTAAGGCTAATTAAGTTAGTCGTTAAAAAAAGAAATTAATAATATCCTACCTTTTATTAATTTTTAATTAATATTAACAGTCGAATATCTTAGCGTTTATATAACGGTTATAACAAAAGAGCTAAGGGTTCTATCACCTGAAGTTATTTAATAATTTATAAATAATTTGTTATAAAAATATTTAATTTTAATTATTAAAAAGAAAATATTATTATATTAAAAAAAAAAAAAAAAAAAAAAAAAAAAAAAAAAAAAAAAAAATTTTCTTTAAGAAAATTTATTGTTGATTTATATAAAAATTTAATATTGATAATTGAAATATCCTTTTCTTATTGATATTGAATTTAACAGTTTAAATCAGCATAGACGAGCCTTACTAATCAATCAACAGAGGTATAGTAAGGGTGGTAATAAGATCCTGAAGCGCGTGACGGAACATAGATCGCGTGAATAGGGTGACGGAAAACGTTTACCATCGGATGAAAGACTCTTGATTAGTAGTCTATTATATTTAAACTGGTCGGAAATTCAATTTCGATAATAACAATATTAAATTTATTTTTTTATAAACTTATATTACTTGAAAACTCAAAAAAAAAAAAAAAAAAAAAAAAAAAAAAAAAAAAAAAAAAAAAATTTTTATTCTGAAGATATAAATTCGTTTTAATAAATTAAATTTCTCTTATTATAAATAAAGTAATAACTTTTAATATGGACGAAGTAAACATCGACAATGCAATCCTGAAAGATGGATTTGCTGGGGATAGACGATATCTTAAGGGCTTTCTCGCTAAAATTAACTTGATATTCTTATTGTACCCAGATCGTTACCCAGAT
>MCFG01000003.1:0-60000 GCA_002104895.1 Anaeromyces robustus
GGTAATAAATATTGTAAATTTCAATGCTATGGTGGTACAATTTGATATGTGTAACTGTATCAAATTAAGTATTATTTATGCTTAGTTAATATGAGTGGTATTGTTTGTTATAATATTAATTATAATAATTAATAATAATAATATGATAATGTGATAATAATAAATAATAATAAATAAATAAATAAATAAATAAATAATAATATTAATATGATAATAATAATTTATAATAATAATTTATAATAATAATAATAATAATATAATAATAATAATTATAATAAATATTTAATAATAATAATAATTTATAATAATAATAATTTATAATAATAATAATTTATAATAATAATAATTTATAATAATAATAATTTATAATAATAATAATATATAACCACAATAATAATAATTAATGAATAATAATAATAAATAATCATAATAATAATGATTAATAAATAATAATAATAATAATAATAATAATAATAATAATAATAATAATAATAATATAATAATAATAATAATAATAATAATAATAATATAATAATAATAATAATAATAATAATAATAATAATAATAATAATATAATAATAATAATAATTTATAATAATAATAATAATAATAATAATAATAATAAAAATAATAATAATATGATAATTATAAATAATAAATAATAAATAATAATAATTTATAATAATAACAAACATTTATAATAAAAAATATATTTATAATAATTATATGATAAATTATAAATAATAAATAATAATAATAATAAATAATAATTTATAACATTTTTAAATATGCTTTATTTTATCTTTAAAATGTTATGAATTATTATTATTATAATTTTTTTTTTCATTGGTGTTATGAAAAAGAAAGAGAGATTAAATATATATATTTCATATTAAATAGTTAGAATAAAAAAAGTTAATATTAAGATTAACTATACATATATGAAATTAAAAAAAAAAAAAAACAAAAAAAAAAAAAAAATTAGCTTATAATTCTAAAAGCAAAGTTTACAATTGATATACAATAAAAACAATTGAATCATATATGTCACATATCACTTTTGTTTCATATATATAATTTTCTTTACCATATTAATTGGAAAATTAATTAATAGCATTTATAATTTATATCTATATAATAAATAATTATTATATATAAGAAAATTTCGAATGACCTTTATTGATTATATATATTAATAATAATAAAACATTATAATAATCAATAAAGTTTTAAGATGGCATTACTTAAAAAAAATCAAAAGTATAAATAAATAAATAAATAAATAAATAAATAAATAAATAAATAAATAAATAAATAAATAAATAAATAAATAAATAAATAAATAAATAAATAAATAAATAAATAAATAAATAAATAAATAAATAAATAAATAAATAAATAAATAAATAAATAAATAAATAAATAAATAAATAAATAAATAAATAAATAAATAAATAAATAAATAAATAAATAAATAAATAAATAAATAAATAAATAAATAAAAAAAACTATACAGGAAAATAAACGTAATGTATTGGTTTTATTCATAATAAATATTTAATAAATTTAGTATTTTCTCATAAATAATGGTTTAATCATGTGAGAAAAAAAAAATAAAAAAATATATAATATATATTGTTTAATAAAAAAAAAAAAAACAACTTTTTAAGCAATTATTTTGATTATTTATTATTAATATTATTAATATTATTATTTTTTTTTTCCGTTTTATAACAATGCTTTTATTTTTTTTTTTTTTTTTGAATTAACGGAAGGTACTGTAAAAGTTCATGAATATAAAAAACCTATCATCATTATATATTTTAAATATATATAGTATTTGATTTTTTTATATTTTTTATATTTATATTTTAACATTTTATTGAGGATAGTTTAATTTTTTATTATTTTATAATGATTAATGTATAAGGAATTTAAAAATTTATTAATAGTTTTTTTTTTCTTTTCTTTTTTTAAATAGGTAATTTTTTTTTATTTTATGTTTTATTTGCTTAGTATTATGATGATTTGTATGATTTCGTATAATTAATATTGTTTTTTTGATTTATAATTTATTGCATTAGAAATTTCTTTGGTAATCATTTGATGAACGATATCATTTGATGAAAAAAAAAATTTTTTTATATTATTAAAAAAGTTAATTATATAAAAATCAATTAATTAAATTAATGAAAAAATTTTTTTCTTTAAAAAAAAAAAAAAAAGAATAAATAAATAAATAAATAAAATTTTACAGATATATATAAAGATATATAATTGACAAATTATTCTTAATATTTATTTTTATTTTATATTTCTTTAATTATTAAAAATAATTAATTTTAAATTAAAAAAAGATAAAAAAGAAAGAAAGAAAAAAAGAAAGAAAGAAAGAAAAAAAAAAGAAAACAAATATCTTTTATATTTTTATTATAATTTTTTTAATCATTAATAAATATTAATTATTGATAAATATTAACCATAATGTTACAATATTCAGAGCATATTGATCTTCCCGATCATGAAATATCTGTTATTGGCCGTCAATATATGTCAAAACGCCATGATATTTATTATTTAAAGGAAAGTCATATGGCCAGTTCAAGGAATAGGTTAATTATTACCGATACTTATGGTGAAGAATTATTCAGTTGTAAGGAAGAAGGAAATAAAATGATCCTTTATGACGATTTTAATAAACCTATTCTTAATACTTATGTAGATGGTAATGCATTTGTAAAAGAAATATATATATATGCAGGTGAAGAATGTAAAGAAGTTATTTCAAAAGTAAAATTAAATTCACATTATGATGATGATATCCAAAATTATACAGCTGTATTTTTCAATAAGTCAACGAAATCAAATGAAACTTTAAATATAGTGTATAATAGGTTAAAAGATTCTTATGATATTTTTAGTTCTAAAAGAATGAATGGAAAACCTGATAAAGTTATTGTATGTGAAATTAAAAAAACTAATTTATATAAAGTATTTAGTAAAAAACATTCCATAGAACTTCCATCATTGGTGGATTATGTATATATGTTTGCATTATGTATTGGCTTTATGAGACTTAATACCTCAAGAAATATTATAACTTCTAAAGCTAAAGGAAGTAGATATATAGCAAGAGAAGGTTTTAATGCATTTTTTAAATAGGTTATAAAAAAAAAAAAGAAAAGAAATTAAAATAAAAAAAATAACCTATTTATTTATTATATATTATTATCTTCAAAAAAAAAAAAAAAAAAAAGCTGTAAAAAAAAAAAACATAAAATATTATAATATTATCCATATATAAAAAAAAAGTATGAATATATATTTATATTTTTTTTTCCAATATTTTTTATTTTATTTATATCTATTATCACGTCGAACGATCACACACTCTACTTTTTTTATTATTTATATTAATATCTTAAAATATGGGAATACCATTTTTTTTAGAAATTTTTTATTCAATTTCAAAAAGAGAAAAAAAAAAAAAAAAAACAAAAAAACAAAAAGATAAAAAAAACAAAAAGAAAAGAAAAAATAATTATATATAATAATATTAAAAAATATTAATATATATAATATGTATATAAATTTCAAATTGAATAAATGAATTATAATATTTCAAATTAATTTATTATTTTTTTTTAATTAAAATTATTTTAAATTATTTATAATAAATATCAAAGCGTTATCCTCTCTATAAATTATTAGAATATTAAAATAAACAACGACAAAATAAAAAAAAAAAAAAATAAATAAAAAATAAAAAAAAGTTTAAAAAAAAAACAAAACAAAACGAAACGAAATTTTAGTTTTTTACCCTTTCATTTTTTTCCTTTTTCTTTTTTTTTCCTTTTTCTTTTTTTTTCCTTTTTTTTTTCCTTTTTTTTTTCCTTTATATTATCAATGAATAAATGAAATTTAAATTTAAAATATTAAAAGTGATGTAATACATATATATATATTTTTCTGTTTGATTTATTATAACCTTTCTTCCCCATTTCATTTTCAATTAATTTATATATTTATATCTATCATTATTAAATATAATATTTTTACACTTAAATTTGATAATTCTATATAATAGTAGTAGTAATAGTAGTAATAATAATAATGAATAATAAATAATAATAATAATAATGAATAATAATAATAATAATGAATATTAAAATAATAATATCAAAATAATATCAAATTTATTAATTAATTATTAATTTTAAATTATTAATATTATTAATAATATTATTAATTAATATTTATTAATAAAATAATATTTATTACTATTATTAATAAAAAATTAAAATTTAATTTAATAGTATTATTAATTCTTATTTTTTTTATTTATTATTTATTATTCATTAATTATTAATTATTTAATATTATAATATTTATTATTATTTATTTATTATTTATTTATTTATTTATTATTATATTTATTTATTATTATTTATTATTTATTTATTTATTTATTTACTATATCTATATTTATTTTATTTTATTTTATTTTATTTTTTGCTTTGAAATAAAAATATAGTTTATAATTTTTTTTTTTTGGTCATGAATGAAACTTTAATATTATTGTTATTCGAGGATAAATTTTTTTGTGTGACATTGACATTACTACGAGCATTACTAAGAAAAATATTTAAAAAAAATTTTTTTTTCTTTATTTTTATTTTTTAAATATTTAAATTTTAATTTTTTACCTATAATAATAATGATAATATAATAATATCAAAATAATTTTTATTATGATTTTATAATAATAATTATTATTATTATTATTAGTGTTATTGTATTAATATATATAGATAGTATCTTTTTTTTTTCATTTTAAAACTAATTAAATAATATATTATAATAATAAAAATCTAATATTATTTATATAAATAAAACGAAACCATCCAAACAAAAACAATTATAATAATCTTAAATATATATGATTTTTAATTTTTTTTATTTTTAATATTATAAATTAGTATTATAAATTATTATTATTATTTTTGTTTTTATTTTTATTTTTCTTTATTTTTATTTTATTACATATATATATATATATATAATGACTAATATAAATAATACTCCTGATCATGAAATATCTGCTGTTGATATTAAATATATATCTAAACAAAAAGCCACTTTTTATATAAGAGAAACTGGTATTTTTAGTACTAAAAGATTTATAACGGATAGTAATGGAAAAGAACTTTTTAAATATAGTGTAACAAAAAATGGTTATATTCTTAATGATGAAGATAATAATAAAAAAACACCTATAATTAATGTTTATGTGAAAAATAATAAAATTAATAATAATAATAAGGATATGTATATTTATTTTGGTCAAGGGAATGAAAAAATAGTTTCTTCAATACAAAAAATTATTAATGAACAGAATAAACAAGAATTTAGAGCAGAATTTTTTAATCAAGCCAGTGGAAAAAATGAAACTTTAAATATTGTATATGAAATATTTAATAAATGTTATTATATTTATTGTAATAATGAAACTATGATAAGTAAAATTCAACGTACAGGTAGAAAATTTTCAATAGAAGTTGCCCCTTTAATTGATTATGTATTTATAATAGCTATTAATCTTTGTCTATTAAAATTAAGTGATATTGAAGAAAGAGAAAACTTTGAACAAATACATCTAATAAATTTATCTAATTTATATCAATATTCATAGAATAGAATAATATAAATAAATAAATATATATATATATCTAAAGATAATAAATAATAATAACATAGACTAAAAAGAATAAAAAAATGAAATATTATAAATATTTATATATTTATATTATAATATTTATATTATAATATTGAATATATTTATATTTTTTAAATAATAAAAATAAATATTATATAATATATTTATATATTTTTTTCATATGTATTATTTATACCATTGTAATCTATTAATATATATCAATAAAGATTCTTTGTAATATTTAATATTTAACAATTTTTTTTTAATTATTTTTTCTTTATTATTATATATTATTTACCATGATTATTGTTTTATTATTATAGAATTATAAAATTCTATAGAATAATATCTAATATAGATATGTGTATTTATTAATAATGTATATTAAAAAAATATGTATATATATAAAATATGAAAATGTTAAATTTTATTATTACTTATTAATCCATCCCATTGTTACTGATTTCTATTTAAAGAAAGAAGTAAAAGAAAGTAAAAAAAAAAAGATAATCCTTTTTATTTATTTGTTTATACATAAAATATATATATATATATATATTTATTAATAATAAAGAAATAAAAAAAAAAAAAAGAATTTTAATTAGAATATAAAATAATAATAATAATATATATATATATATATTTTATTATTATGATTAATTTTTATTAATATATTAAAAAGTTTATTAATTACTTATATTCATTTAATTATAGTCATTTAATTATTATTATTAAAGAAATAATAATTTTATATTCATTTAATTATTATTAAAGCAATAATAATTGTCTTTTTTGTTTTCTGTTAATCTTATAAAATTATTTGTTATTATATTATAAATAATTCTTTATAAAAAATTATTTACTTAACAATATTTTTATTATTAATAATAAATAATTCTTTATAAAAAATTATTTGCTTAATAATATTTATATTATTAATAATAAATATTTTCATAAGATTATGCGTTCATAATATTAAATAGTTATGTATGTTATATATAAATATATAAAAGAGTATTAATAATAATTATTAATTATAGTAATAATTCAAAAATACCTAAATTTACAATAAATTAGATCTTAATTTAATCTTCAATTAAAGTTTTAAAGCTAAATTTGATATTAAGATTATATTATTAATTAAAATTATACAGTTTATAATATTATAAATTTTAATTATTAAATAATAATAAAATTTAGTTAAGAAGAATATAGAAGAATATAGAAAAATGAGAAATCTAAGAACAGAAAAACATAAATAAAAAAAAAAAAATAGAAATAAAGACAAAAAATATATAAAAAAAATAATCGTAAAAAAAATTAAAGATCAAAAAAAAAAAAAAAACAAAAAAAAAAAAGAACTAGTAAAAAGAAATTAAAATAATTATAATAAATATTTATATAATAATATGAATTAAAATTGAAAATTATCATTATATATAATTTTTAAATATAAAAAAAAAAGTTTAATCATTTAAGTTTTTTTATATTTTAATTTCTAATTTTTATAAAGTTTATGAGTTGAATGTTGAATCCTAATAACATTTTTATATAATAAAGTAATATAATAATATAATAATAAATCATATTTTCAAATAAGGAAAATTATTTAATTAATTATAATATTATGTTAGTATATTTATTTTTTTTTTTAGAAAATCTTAATTTTATTTTTAACTTTTTGCATTATTTTTATAGTTGAATATAATTTAATAATTAAATTATTGAAAAAAAAAAAAAAAAAAAAAAAAAAAAAAAGAAGAAAAAGAGGCGAAAGAGAAAAAAAAAAAAATTTATATTAATATAAAGTTATTAATAATTAAAAGACATTTACATATGCAAAAGAAAATAATAATTAAAATACAATACAATAATAATCATAATTATTATTAACAAAAAACTATTAAATGAATAAATAGCTACATAAAAAAAAAAAAAGTGTAATAAAATAAAAAAAAATAATAATAATAATAAAATTAATTAAAAAATCATTGGAAAATTAAATAATTATTTTTACATGAATTAATAATATTTATGATTTTTATTATATATACTTTATATATTAATCTTTCTTATCCTCTATTCAATTTAAATATTTATTATTATTATTATTATTATTTATTATTTATTATTTTTTTTTATTACTATTTTGTTTTATATATATAATTTTTTTTTCTATTTTTAAAAGAATTTTTTCTTTTTTTGAAATAATTATTATAAAAAAACAAAAAATAAAAGTCGAAATTTGAAAATCAGTAAAATAATTAAATAATAGAATATATATATATATATATAATAAAAAAAAGATATTTCATATATATATGTATATTTGCAAATGGTTAGTTGATTATTCAAAGTATTATTAATAATTTTTTTCTTTTTCTTTCTTCTATAAGGAATATTAAAATAATAATAATATAAAAAAATTCACTTAAGAATATATTGTATAATTTATCATTGAATTAATATATAATTTGAATAAAAAAAAATTATTCATTTATATAATGGAATAATAATATTTGAATACATATCAAAGGAATTGAAAAGTTAAAAAAATGTATCAATAAAGGAATTAAAGGAATTATTTATAATATTATTATTACCTGACAATCAACAATAAATATATAACAAAAAAAAAAATCGATTAAAACTTAACGAACGTTTATTACAACATTATTTTCCTTTTTTTTTTTTTTTAAAAAAATTTTTTTAAATAATAAATAAAAAGTCGAATATTTAATTAATAAATTCATATATTTGAAATAAAAAAAAAAAATCATATAAATTAACAATTATCAATTATAATTTTTATAAACGTTGGTCGATATATTATTACCATTGAAATACGAAGAAATCCAATTAAAAACAATAACAACAAAAACAAATAAATTTATTTTATATTATTATACATAACATTTAAAAAATTATTTTCCTTTTTTAATATGTATATATAATTAATAGTCGAAATAAATATAGTCGACATAAATCATACATATAAATTAATAGTTGTTGTTACTTTATAAAACACATTAATTGATATATGTTAATATCAAATTACAAAGAATAATAATTACAAATTACATCATTTAAACAACAATAACAACAACAAATATATGAATATATTTATTATTTAATAAAAATAATCCTTTTTAATTTTTTTATTAATATTCTTTAAATTTATTTTAATTTTTTTTTATCATTAATTATTAATAGTATTTATCTTAAATATTAACAAATTATATCATTTCTGTTTTAATATATTTATATATACCTTTACCCAATATTTATTTTAGTATTTTCCTCAATAATGAAGAAATATATAACAAATATAATAAATATATATAATCATAAAAAATACATATAAATCCTTATATTATATTATATTATATTATATTATTTTATTATTATTATTATTACTTTTGTTTCAATTTACTAATTTTTCATAATAAAGATAAAGAAAAAACAAAAACAATAACAAAAACAATAACAAATATATATATAATAAAAAAAAATTATAATTAAAAAAAAAAGTACATATTTACGTCATTATTAAAATCAATATTATAAAAAATCATTGGGGAATAATTATTGTAAAGAGGAAGGAAAAAAGGATTACAATAAATAACGAAAAATAAAAATACTAATCAATCAATTACAAATATTTATATATATATATTATACAATTATCGTTAATATCATAATTTTAAATATACACATAAACAAGAAATCATATGTATACTTTATAATGCTAATAAAGGAATACATATATATATAATAATCGAGGAAAACAAAAGAAAAAAAAATCGAGAAGACAAAAAGAATTATATTAAATTATTCTAACGATCGTATTTAATAAAATTTATATTATTTAAAAATTGACTTTTATAAAACTTGGATAAAAAAAAAAAAAAGACAAATTTTATATACAATTAAATTATATCATCAAGTAGTTAAATAAAAAAAAAAAAAACGGAGGAACCATAAAAATATTTAGATATTTAGATTGATCATTTAATACAGAGTATTTCATTTCTAGTGAAAAAAAAGTATAAAACAAAAAGACAAAAACAATAGAAAAAAAAAAACATTAATATAAATATAAAATTATTTTCTTTTTTTAATCTTAAGTCTATAAGAAAGTGAAATATATTAGAGGAATTAAACAAAGAGTAAAAAAAAAAAATTTCTTTTTAATACTATAATAATTTTTATCGAAGTAAAAAAAAATGATTAATGTTTAAATATATATATACATATAATAATATATATTAAATACACACATATATATATATTATTATGTTTATAAAGTAAGTACATTTTTTATTATTATTTATTCTATATCAATAAATAAAATAAATATATATATATTAATATATATTATATCTATTTCTATATAATAATAACTGTAAATAAATTACTAATTTAATTATTATTATTTCTTTCTTTCTTTCCATCTTTTTTTTTATATTTCCTTCTATTTTTTATATTATATAAAAACATATGTTCATTTTATATTAAAATTTTCTTCATTTATCATTAATTCATTTAAAAAAAAAAAAAAAGGTGTGTCTAAAACAACTGTTTGGTTGTTTTCTTACACCAGAAGACAAGGAAAGTAAGGAAAAATCAGATATGATTGATAAAGCAATTCAGAAAGATAAACAACGGTTAAGAAAAGAATATAAAATGTTATTGTTAGGTAAAATTTTCCATTTTCATCTCTTTCTTTCTTTTTTTTTTTTTTTTTTTAGAAGTTAATAAAATAATATTTTAATACAATCATTAATTTGTATATATGTTTAATTAATTCCTTTTAATAATAATAATAATAATAAATAATGTTGATAAAAAAAATTTAAAAAAAAAAAATAAAAATAAAAATAAAAAAAAGGTCCGGGTGAATCAGGAAAATCAACTATTTTTAAACAGATGAAAATTATTAATCAAAATGGTTATAATAATGAAGAATTAGAAGCTTATAAATCGACAGTATACCAAAATGTTTTAGATTGTTTTTTTACAATATTAGAATATACTAGAAAAATGAATCAAACTTTTGCATCAGAAAAAAATATGGTATAGACATATATATATTTTTTTAAAAAAAAAAATATAATATTCTTATATACATATATAATGAATTATAATAATTATTGTAATATGAAATAAAAAATGACAAACTATCATTATAACTATAATTAATAACCATAATAATAAAAACAATAATTAATATTTTAAATTAATATATATATATGTATATTGTATTATATATTATTATTTTTTTCTAACTTTCTTTTTTCTTTCTTTCTTTCTTTTTCTTTTTTTTTTTAAAATTAAAAAAATTTTAATAATAAAGGATATCTTAGAGAGAATGGAAAATGAAAAAGAAATTATTCAATGTACATGTAAAGTTAATAAAGAAATTGCTAATGATATTCATTCCATTGTAACTGATGCAAATATGGAAACTATCATGTCTTATTGTTATGAACATCCTCAACAATATTATTTAATGGATTCAACTCAATAGTAATTAGAATTTTTTTTTTAATTTTATTTTTATTTATATATTATTATTCTAATTATATATATAATTTTAACCATTCCATAATATTAATAACACAATAAAAATAAATATATTAAAAAACAAAAACAAAAACAATATTTTTTAATATATTATCATTTTTATTATTTTATTAATAATATTTTTAAATTATGATTAAAAAAAAAAAAAATAAAAATAGTTTTTTCGATAATGTACTAAGAATTGGAGAACCAGATTATTTACCTACAGAACAAGATATATTATGCTCTAGATGTAAAACAACTGGTATAAATGAAACACATTTTACATACGAAGAACTAAATATACAGTAATTATTATATACATTTAAATATTTAAATAAATTAAATATATTATTATATAATATTTTTGTTATGATTGTATATTCTAGTTATATATAATATTATTAAGGAATATTAAAAAAATATATAACAATGTTGAATTGTATTTAAATAATTTATATTTTAAATAATTATAACAAATATTTATAACAAATATTATATATATAATTTTCTTTTAATTTTTTTTTAAAAAAAAAAAAAATGTATAGCTTATTCGATGTTGGAGGGCAAAGGTCTGAAAGAAGAAAATGGGTAAATATTATTAATTTGTTTTTATGGTTATAAACATACAATATATTAAAAATAAATCTATCTATTTACAAAATTTTAAATAAAAACAAAATAAAACATTAAAATGATTAACATTAATACTTTTATTTTTATTTTTATATATATATTTTAAAAAAAAAATTATAGATTAGTTGTTTTGAAGCAGTTACATCAATTATTTTCTGTGTAGCACTTTCAGAATATGATCAAACATTAATAGAAGATAATACACAAGTAATTTTTCTTTTCTTTTTTTTTTTTTTTTTTTTTTTTTTTTTAATATTTTTATTTTAAATATTTTATTTTTTACAAAAAGAATAATAAATTCTATTTGGAGAAAAAAAAATTTCTTTTTTCTTTTTCTACAAAATATATATATATATATTTATATATATATCTATAAAAAAAAACATATTAATTTATATATAAAAATATTATTATATTATTATATTGGTTCTTTTATTTATTTATTTATTTATTCTTTTATAGAATCGTATGGTAGAAAGTCTAATGCTTTTTGATTCAGTTGTAAATAGTAGATGGTTTATTAGAACATCAATAATACTTTTCTTAAATAAATATGATTTATTTGTTATAAAACTAAAAAAGATTGTAAGTTTCTCTTTTATAATATTTATTTTGTTTAAAACTTTTTTTTATAATTAAATATATTTATATTTTTATATATTTTTAAATACAAATATAAATACAAATCAATTTATATGAAAATAATAATTTTTTTATTTTTATTTTTTTTTATAAAAATATAGCCATTGGAGAAATTCTTCCCAGATTATTCAGGTATTTTTTTTTTTTTTCATTATTTATTTAAAAAATAAAAAAAAAATAAATTAAAAAAAAAAGACAATATTAATAATAATATTTATTTATTATTTATATTATTTATATATCATATTCATATAATTATTTTAATAAAAAAAAAAAAAAATAAAATATAAAAAAAAAATAAAATAAATATTTAAATAGGTGAAAAAGAACCAAAGAAAGCAGCGCAATTTATTAGAGATAAATTTTTACAAAAGAATAAAGCAAAATTAGCTATATTCCCACAGTATATATAATTCTTATTTTTATTTTTATTTTTATTTTTATTTTTAATTTTAATTATTTTTTTTTCTAATATTAATTATTATATTAATAATAATATAAATTCGAATTATTTTTATTATATATATGTATTAATAACTATAATTATCTTTTTTTTTTTTTTTTACTTTTATTCTTGTAAAAATTATAAAGTTTAACTCAAGCGACGGATACCAAAAATGTAAGTTGAATAAATTAATATGCTAAATTTTTAAGATTATTATTATTATTATTATTATTATTATTTAATAACTTTTTAATAATTGAAATAAAAAAAATGAATATATATATTAATCTATATCAATCATATATAGATAAAACATGTATTTTTCTCAGTGTATACAACTATTGTACAGGTAATAAATATATTTTATAGATTTTTTAATGAATATATATATATATATATTGTATATTAAGAATATTTTAATAATATCTTTTTTTTATTATTCATATTATTAATTTTTTTTTATTTTATTACACATACACACATATATATATATTAAAATGTGTACAGAATGCTTTAAAAGATTCTGGAATTTTGTAGATAAATTATTATTATTATTGTTATTTTTTTTTTATTATACACAACCTTACATAAATATGAAACT
Source organism: Anaeromyces robustus (assembly GCA_002104895.1). Classification (NCBI taxonomy): domain Eukaryota; kingdom Fungi; phylum Neocallimastigomycota; class Neocallimastigomycetes; order Neocallimastigales; family Neocallimastigaceae; genus Anaeromyces; species Anaeromyces robustus. Next base: position 13,606 of record MCFG01000003.1, read on the forward strand.
GTACAAACTGTATATATATATTTATATATATAGAAATACATAATAAACCAAAAAAAAAAAAAAAAAAAAAAAGAAAGAAAAGAAAGAAAGAAAAAGAAATAAAAATTAAAAAACAAAAAGCATTATTAAAATACAAAAAAAAAAAAAAAAAAAAAAAAACTAAAAAATATATATATAAAGATTCAATATATATATATATTATATAAATTTAAAAAAAATTCAAAAATTCAAAAAAAAAAAAAAATTGAAAATCAAAAAGTCAAAAAACCAAAATATCAAAATATCAAAAAACAAAAACAAAAACAAAAAAAAAAAAATGCAAAATCAAAAAAAAAAAAAAAAAAAAAAGATAAATCTATGAATATATTACATGTAAAAAATGGCTCAACAACTAATAATGGAAATATCTATAAAAAAAAATTTTTTTTTTATTATTTTTAATTAAATTATATAAACATATATTCGTTTTTTTATTTTATTTTATTTTTTATTTTATTTTTATTTTATTTTATTTTATTTTCTTTAAATTTTTATTTTTTATTTTTATTTTTTTTTAAATTTTTATATCATATATATTATTTTTAAATATTTAATTAGTTTAAAAATCTATTCATTTTTACTATTTTAAATACTTATTAATATATAATTTCTCTCTCTCTCTTTTTTTTTTTTTTTTGTTTTTTTTTTATTGTAATTTAAAAAGTTTTTTTTTTCTCCTGTTAATACTATAAAAAAAAAAAAAAAAAAAAAAAAAAAAAAAGAAAAAGAAAAAAAAAAAAAAAAACATTTAAATAAAAATCTATAATCATTTTTAATATCGTTAAATATATTATATTATATAAAAGAAAAGAAAAAAAAAAAAGATAAAAAAAAATCTATTGTTTGTAATATATTATATGATAAAAATTTTTTTATTAATGAACTCAATAGTAATAAATAATACAAATACTTTTTTTTTTTATAATACATTTTTTTTTTTATTTTATTATATTTATTAAAATCATTATTTAATTATTTATAAGGATTATTGATGTTTTAAAAGATGATATGAAAAATTGTTTTATTATTAAATGATATATTAATTGATAAAAAAAAATTACTTTTAAAGTTGTAAATAATAAATAATTATAATATATATATTAATTTAATAAAAACTATATAGCTTATATAACTATATAGTTTTAAACCATACATAAGCATAAAAAAAAAGAGAATTATATATAAGATACATAGTTAAAAATAGTAAAGAAAAGAAAAGAAAAAAAAAAAAAAGAATTCCATTTTTAAGTAACCTTTATTTACTAGATTAAAAAAAAATATTAATAATCATAAAATAAATGGTATAATTATGGTATATATGATGTTATCCATTTTTCAAATAACCATATTAATATTTCATTTTTTTATTTTTTTTTTTTTTTTATTTTTTTATCTTTTTATTTGCTTTTTTTTTTTTATTTTTTATTTTTTACTTATTTATATATATATATATATTATAATTAATAAATAATATTATAAGTGTATGCGTATATTATTATTTTTTTTTAAAAAAAAGGTATTATAATTATTATTAATATTTTTGATTTACGTTTTTTTTTTATAAAAGAAAAAAAAATATAATTAATGTTAATTATTATATGTATATTTTATATTTATATTAAATGTATATTTTATATATAATATATATATAAATATGAAATATTAAATAGATATATTACTAAAGATTAATGTTACGATATTATTATTATTATTGTTGTTGTTATTGTTATTGTTATTGTTGTTTTTTCTTTTTTAGTATTGTTTTTATTGTTCGATATGATTTTATATATATTACTTTATTTTTATTTTTGTTTTATTCTTATTAATTTATTAGTATATTATATTATGTTATATAATTTATATTTATATTTTATTTTTGATATTATTATTTTTTTGATTTTATTTTATATTATTATTATTATTTTTATTGAATTATTATTATTATTATTTTATTATAATTAATTTTTTTTCTTATTATTTAAATCTGGTCGATTATATTTAAATATTTCAACCAATAAGGATGGAATAGCACCTACGGCAAAAGCAAAAAATAATGGACCATACCATGGTTGCATAAATAATATATAAAATGGAATCATAAAACCAAAAAGTAATGGTTCATAAGTTTGAAACCACCTTATTTTTTCTTCTGGTGTCATTTTTACACGACAAAAATAAGGTTCTAATACTTCTCTATTCATTATTCTTACCCCAAAAATACAATTAAATAAAATTTTTGTAATTAATTTTTTAACATAAGGAGATATTAAAGTAAGTATACTAACACCACAGGAAATTTTAAAAGAAAAAAATTGATTGATAGCCATAAAGAACATACTTGGCATAATCAAACCTCCAATAACAGGAATAGATATTAATATATAAATAATTGAACCTTTAAATAATTTTTTTGAAAGTCTTTTAAAATAATTAAGCATAAGTTTTAAATAACTTCTACCAGGATCACATTTTGATAATTCATTGGCATAACCTAATGCTTTTAATACTTCAGGTGTAGGAATATTTTCTTTGTTAAATATTATAGGATCTTTTTAAATATATATATATATATATAATAAATATTTAAAATAATAAATAACAATAATTTTAGTTTTATATATTACAATTACATTTTCGAAATATTATTATTATTATTTTTTTTTTTTGAAATGAAATTATTATATTATATAATTTTATATTATATTATTTTATACTAATATTATATTAATATTATACATTGATATAATATTTAGTATTTTATATATTCCTTTATATTATTCTTATTATTCTTATTATTAAACTATATATTTCTATATCTGTTAAGTTTAAATTATAAATATATATATATATATAAAAGGAATAAATGATAATTACATCCTCTAAATGATTCAAAGAATAAATCGTCCAAATATTTAGGATACATATAACGTATAATTAATAATACAGCTTGAGGGTATACTTTTATTATCCAATTTAAAATTTTATGAAATCTCTCGGCTAAAAAACCAGCATTAGAAAAACCAAATATTTTAAATATTTTTAAAAGGTGTAGTGGTATACTTAATAAATGTCCTGAAATAAATATAATAAATGTCACTGTTAAAAATAAAGCGATATCTCTTATTAATTTATTTCTAGTATTAGTATGAGTTAAAGTATTTTTTATTCCTTCTAAACCCAAATAAAATCCAAGGAATAAAGTATTAGTATCCCATTTATATTCAACTGGAGTATAAGGTGGTGGTGGTGTTGAAGAAATATCTTCTTTTATATAATTATTTATACAAATTATATCTTTTATTTTATATATATATGTATATAATAATAATATTTATTTAAATTATTCAAATAAAATTAAAGAAATTAATTATTTTATTATATATATATAACTACCTTTATCATCTTGGTTCTGTTTTGGTTTTTTAAATAAGTTTTTAAATACCATTTATTTTTCTATTTTTGATTATATTTTTATTATAATTATATATATATATATATTTTTTTTTTAATGAAATTACTATTCTTTATCTCTTTATAGATATTATTATATAATATAATTATTTATCTTTAATTTTTTATGTTTGTTATTTAGTTATAAATATATTTATTAATAATATTTAAATTCAACATAAAATATTAAAAAAGAAAACAATATTTTTTTTTAATTTTCATAAATAATTATATATATATTTTTTAAATTATTTTTTTTAAATGTTAAATTTAGTTCGTTTTTTTTCCTTTTCTTTATTTTTTTTTTTTTAAAAAAAAAAAAAAATTAGCTTTTATTAAATTTTTAATTTATTTATTATTTAATTTTATTTTTTTTTTCAAAATTTCTATGTATTTAATATTTTTTATTAGTAATGATTAATAATTTATAAATTAAATTAATTTCATTTTTTCATTTCTGTATAACATAAAAAAAAATTGATATTTTTTATTCATTCATTATTTATATTTATATTTATATTTATATTTATATTAGTAATCAGTTTTCATTTTTGGAACATTCTCATGGTCAATAAATCACATGATAACATCATAATTATCATAAATTTATGGTGTTAATTGTAAACAATTAATTGGTAATAACCCCATTTTGTTCCATTTCGTTAGTATTATAAAACATTATATAATTAAAACAATAATAATAATAATATTATTATTATTTAATATATAATTTTTAAAAAAGGCTTTCAATTATTAAAAAAAATATAAAATCATATTATATATTATGAATTGTGAAATAATATTTAATAGTATTAATATATATATAAATAATAATCATTGTATATAAATATTTAATATTTAATATCTTTTAGTTTTTTTTTTTTTTTGTTTGATTTTATGTAGAAAAAAATTAATATGAATTAATGGAAACTATTCTAATAAAATGTAAATTAGAATAATCTTTTTATTTTGATACTTTTTTTTTATAGTGTATTATTCATTTTAAGATAATACTAAATAAATACAAGGTTTTTCATATAAATAAAGATTACAATGTCATTCATACATAAGGGTGTTTGTTATACATGAAATTATTGTAAAAAATTTTATGGAAATTTATGCAGTTTTTCCATGTAAAATATATAAAATATTTAAGTACAAGTTTTGAATATTTTTTTTATTATTAATTATGTTTTTTAAGGATGAAGTATCATTTTATTTTAATTAGAAAAGAACAATTCTCTACTTCTTTTTTGGTCTGTTTCTGGGTGTATAAACAAAAAAATTGCTTTTTATATTAAAAAGAAAAAGATTAGTTTTAAAGATGTTTCTTTTCAAAGAATCTATTTCGTTTAGATTTTTCTTCATACCAATTTTTTTTATTTTTTTAAAGTATAATATTACAAATTATTAACTTTTTTTTATTTATTTGTAACTCATAAACGAAAGTCACATATATATATTAATCTTAAAATTTTATTATTAAATATTTAATATTTATTTTATATTTTTATTAAAAAATTATACATATGAATATTTTTTTAAATATATATATTAATGATGCTATGATATAATACATATATTAAAAAGAAATTACACTTTTTTAATCATATATTAATTAAATTAATTTATAGGAATAGCTTAAAGAGAAAGAATGCAAATTGGAAATATAACTATAAAATATTATTAGAGAATAGGGTACTGAAACAAAAAAAAAAAAAAACAAAAAACAAAAAAACAAAAAAAAAAAAAAAAAAACAAAAAAAAGCAAAAAAAACTAAAACAAAAAAAAAAAAATATTAATGATTAACAATGAGATTATTAATATGAAAAAAATTATACATATGAATATTTTTTAAAAAAATAATAATATATATTTATATATAATAAAAAATATCTTTCTTTTGACATCTTATTTTATTCTTTTTCAATAGATTAATTATTTTTTTATGATAATATCAAATAATTTATTTTTATAAAAAAAGATATGATGATAATAATATTAAACATTATTTTTTTTTTTTAATTTTTTTTAAAAAAAGAGATGATAGTATCAAACATTTATTTTTAATTTTTTTTTTTTAAAAAAAAGATTATCATGATAGTATAAAACATTATTAATATCTTTTATTAATAAGAAAAAAAATAACAACAAATAAATTAACTGTAATATTAAACTGAAATATATTATATTATAATATTCTTTTTTAATTATCTTCTTATTTTTTATTTTTAAACTTTTTATAATTGATAAATATATTAGAAAATAAATAAAAAAGAATACCGCAATAAAATATTTTATAGTTAAAACTTAAAAAAAAAGAAAGTTTTATATTTATCACAGAAACAAAAATAAGTTATACCTATGATATAATGTCATTGTTTAATTCAATTTAAAAATTTCATTAAAAAAAAAATAAAAATTCAAACCTAAACAACAACAACAAAAAAAAAAGATTATACCTATGATATAAATTAATAAGGTATAATGAGATTGTTTAATTCAATTTAAAATTTTCATTAATAAAAAAAAATAAAAATTCAAACCCAAACAACAACAACAAAAAAAAAGATTATACCTATGATATAAATTAATAAGGTATAATGACATAGTTTAGTTCAATTTAAAAATTTCATTAAAAATAAAAATAAAAAATTCAAACCCAAACAACAACAACAACAAAAAAAGATTATACCTATGATATAAATTAATAAGGTATAATGACATAGTTTAGTTCAATTTAAAAATTTCATTAAGAAAAAAAAAAAAAAAATAAAAATTCAAACTCAAACAACGATAAAAAAAGAAGATTCAATTATTTTAATAATTAATTTTTATTCTTTTTAAAATAAAATTATAATTACATAATAAAAATCATCAGATTAAAACTAAAATAAAAAAAAAAAACACTTATTTTTCAAATAAATGCATCTGAGAATAATTTTTTTTTTATTTAATAATTGAATATTAAAAATATTTAAAATCAGATCATAAAAAAAAAAATTATTAGCATAATCATTGGTTACATATAATTTTATTTTTAATTTTTTATAAATAAATCAAATAATTTTTTATTTTTAAAGAAAAATGAATGGTAAAGAAAAATAATTATTTGGCAATACTATTCTTGTATGATCAACATGACTAATGATGTAAAACTAATATGTGTAGCAACATATTAGTATATTTAATAATAATTATTAAATATTAAATTTATATCTTTTCTTAATAATAATTATTAAAATAATTTATTATTTATATTTTTATTATATATTAAATATTTATTCTTTATTATATTAAATTAAATAATTCTTTTATTTTTATATATTATATAATATATTTTATTATATGTATTTTTAATATTCTCATGTATTATTAATATTATAGTATATTAAAGTATAATCAAAATATAGTAATAATTTATTATTATTATATAGCTAAATATATTACTATACATAATAATTCATATATTGTTATATAGTTAAATATATTATTATTTTAAATAACTCTTATATTATTACTATATTCTTAATATATATTTTATAATATATTAGTTTATATTCTTATATATTAGATATTAAATAACTATTTAAAATTATTAATTTTATATTATTTTTAAATTTTTCAATTTTAATAATCCTTCGTCTTGGAATTATTTTAGATCGGAGGTATTTTTCTGGTAATAAAATTAAATAATTAATAAAATAATAAAATATAATTATACTATTAAAAGCGACCAGCGCACATAAAAGTCCCGCGTATCACTAATTATATCACGTGTAGTCAACATTTTTTTTTTTTATTTTTTTCTTTTTATTTTTAAATAATTTTAATAATTATAAAATAGAAGAAAATAAAAGAAATAATAAAAAATAAAAAAAAAAAGAAAACTATATTTATTATAAGAAGTTTATTTATAATTTTATCACAAACACTAAAACTTAGTAAAAAGCAAAAAATGAAAAAAAAAAAAAACAACTAAAAATAAATATTTATTTGTTAAAGTTTTAATAATTTTTTTTATAATAAATAAATTATAAACTATAATTAATTTTATTAGTAATAAATATATATTAAGTAAAAAGTAATTAAAATAATATTAACTATAATGATTAGTAAAATCGTTTATAAATAATATTATAAAATATTATTTAAGATTATTGAGATTTTTATTAAAAAAAATTATTTCTCTCTCTCTCTCTTTTTTTTTTTTTTTGGTGGTAAAAAAATGAAATATTAAAAAAATATTATTTTAATCTATGAAATTATTAATAAAAATAAAAATTTGGAAAAATTTTATAATTTAAAAAAAAAAAAGTATATTTAATAATTATTATTTATTTAATAGTTATCATAGTTTAATAATATATATGATAATTTAATAATATATAAAACAATGATATAACATACCAAAGTTATTGTGACTGTGATGACTTGATAGAAATTATTATTCTATAAAATTATTGAGATTTTGTTATATGAAAATATTATTATTTTTGGTGGTAAAAATGAAATAAATATTTTTTATATATATATGAAATTATGAAATTATTAATTATTTTCAAATTTTGTTTTATTTAGTAACTATTGTATTATCATAATATAATAATATATCATTGAAACAAATATTATTAATTATATTAATATTATATTATATACTAATTTTAGTATATCATAAACAATATTAATATCTATATAAAATATAAAAATAATATTAATATTATATTTCAAAACTTAAGTATTATTAATTACTATATAGTATAATAATATTATTATGATATTATTTATTTTTTTTTCTTTATTTTTCTTTTTTTTTTTTTTTCCTTTACTTTCACATTTTTATTAATATATATTTATTAATAAATATATGAAATTCAATAAATATTTAATAGAAATATATATAGAATTCTTTATTATTATTATTATTATTATTATTATTATTATTGTTTTCATTATAGAGTATTATGTAAATTAATAGTAATAAATTTAATAGTTTTATTTTTATTAAAATGTAAAATATAAAATAATAATAATAAAATAATAATAATTATAATAGTATTTGTATTTGTAACAAATTCTATTATCTGTTGTTCCGCAATAGTTTTTTTTTTTTTATATGTGTTTTAAAACAGTATTTCCATTTTTAGTATAATTAATTTTTTTCTTAATATTAATATTAATATGTGTTTTTATTTATATATAATTATCTATTATTATTTTTTTATATTTTATTTTATTATTAATCATTGTAAATAATAATACTAATATAATAAAATATAATAAAATATAATAAAATATAATAAAATATAATAATATATAATAAAATAATAAATAAAATAATAAATAAAATAATAAATAAAATATAAATATAATAAATAAAATAAATTATAGATTTTCTTTTAATAAATAATCAAATAAATATGAAAAAAATGACCGCAGTTTTTTTTTATTTTTTTACTTAGCAAACTTTTTTTTTTTCATAATAATAAAAATTTAAGTTATACATGCCATAAAAATATAAAAAAAAATTTTTTTATATGGAAAATTTAAAAATTATAGTTATTAGATTGTGATGATTGAATTTACTGGAATATCAAATTTAAATTATATATTTTATAATAAATTTATAGTAAATTTATAATAAATGTTAATAACTTAATAACTAATAAAAAATATTATAATTAATAATAATAATTATAATTAATAATAAAATAAGTAATAATAAAACATTATATATTATTATTTTTTATATTATATAAACTTATATAATAATATTATTATTATATTTTTAATAGTGATTTAATTTAAAAAAAAAATATATTTTATTTTTATATTTATTTATTTATTATATTATTTATATATATTATTAAATATTATTTTTAGTATATTAATATATATATGCTTTTTATTATATACAAACTATTTAAATATTAAAATATTAAATCTTGTGATGAAATAGGTCATACCTCTTCTTTATTGGTTAGAATTTTATATAATTATAAATATTTTTTATGGTATATTTCAATAGAGTTTAAAATTTAAATAATTAAGAAAAATAATAATAATAAAATAATAATATAAATGCTAATAAAATAATAAAATAAAAATAATAAATAAAAATAATAATAATTATTAATATTAATATCATTTCAATTTTATTATTAATCACAAAATTTATTACTTAATTATTAATGACATTAATTTTATTATTATTTTATTATTATGATTATGATCATTTAGTTAGAATTATATGATATTAATATAATGACTAATGATTAAATATTTCAAACTATTATACGTTAAGATTTTTTTTTCGTTTTTGTTTTATTAAATTCATATATTTTTTTTATATTTTTTTATTATAATTATGGTCATTATAAAATATCAATGTATCATATCATATTAAATAAGATAACAAAACATAAAAAATTAAAATAAAAGAGACAAAAAAACAAAAAAAAAAAAGTTATGAAAAACAAGAATATATTTATAAAAACTTTATTTATTATTATTATTATTATTTTATTTTTAAATAAAAATTTTATTTCTTTTTTTGGTTAAATATATTATAATTTGAAATATTAAATGTTTTAATATTTTTATTTATCATATTGGTTGAAATTTTTCCTTCCGTAAAAATATATCATATCTATTAACAAATCGTAATTTAACCATTTCTTTTTTTATTAAATATTTTAACAAATCGTAATATTTTAATAATTAATTTTTTTAGTTTGTAAAATTTAAACAAATCGTTATTTTTTATATATTAATAAAAAAAAAAAAAGTTTTTCCAAAAGTTTTTGGGTAATTTTTTTTTTAAAGATATTAATAAATATAATATAGTATCATTATTAATAATATATTGTTTTATTATTATTGAAGATGTGAATTTATTATTTTCTTTTAACTTTTTTTTTTCTATTCAACAAGATATATTAATTTTATATTTAAATATATTAAATATATTAATATACATATATTTTTTTTATTAAAATTCATAATATATTTTTTCATTTTCTATTGTATAGAGAAGAACCTTAGAATTCAAATTCATTTTGTTTTCACCAATATTATTAATAAAGAATATAAAAGAATAAAAAAAAAAAACTAAAATTATGCGCAAAGTAAAAAAGTAATCAATGATAATTAATATTATTAATAAAAAAAAAAGCATATATAATATATAATATATAATATAAAATATGAAATATATTATAAGTAAATTTTATTCTATAAAACTTTTCTATTGTTCATATAACAATTTTTTATTAAATAAATATAAAATATCCCAATAATTTTCTATTTGATTAATTAAGAATATTAATCTAATATTAATTTTTGAGATTTTAACATTTCATATTATTTTTAATAATTTTTTATATTAAAAATAATTATTAAAATTATTAAAAAATAATAATAATAAATAATAATAATAATTAATAATAAAATAATAATAATAAAATAATAAAATAATAATAATCTTATTTATTAAGTTTGTTTTTAATTATTATTATAGATTATTATAATTTAATTTAATATTCTAATTATTTAACAGATTATTATGAAATATAATTAAAATAATATTATCATTAATTATAGTTAATAATCAATTTTATCAATTTAAACAATATATCAAAATATTTCATATAATTTATTATTAATAATAAGATTACTTTTTCAAAATTTTAATTATTAGATAAAATCCTATTTTATCTAATCATTTACCAATTTAAAATAAATTATTATTTGATAATTCTAATAAATATTGTTTATTTTATTATTTCTTACTATTTCTTATTATTTCTTATTGTTTTCATAAAATATAAAATATAAAATATTAAATTGAAGATATTAAAAAAATATATTTTTATTTTTATATCTTATTTTTATATTTTAATATCTTATATAATCTTATAATCTTATTATTTAAAGTAAGTAGTACATTTTATATCATATCATGTTTTTTTTTTTTTTTTTTTTTATATTGAACTTTATTTTTTTTTAAATCTAAAAAATACAAATTAAATTTTAAAATTTTAAAAAAATAAAAACTTTTTTTTTTATTTTTTTATTTTTTTATTTTAATTATTAATTAAACTTTTTAAAGTTTATTTTATATATATTATGATTATAAAAATTTAATATATTATTTTACATTGTATTACATATAATATTATATTGTATTATATTATTTTATATATTGTATTATATTATTCAATTGATTTTAATTAGTTAATTTTTTATATTAAAAAAAATTTTTTTTTATTAAAAAAAAATGAAAAAATGAAAAAAATGAAAAAAATGAAAAAAAATAAAAATTAAAATTTAATTTTTTTTTACTTTTATATTTTTTATTATATTTTTTTTGTAACTTTTTTGTTTATTATTTTTTAACCTCCTATATGAATTATGATTTATGAATTAATGATTATAATAATATAATTATTTAATATATAACAAAAAAAAAATAATTATTAATTATAACAAAAATATACATATTAAAATTAATATATTGAAAGTAATATTAATATTATAATTAATATTAAAGAAAAAAAAAATATAAAAAGCTTTCATTTTTTTTAAATTTTTTTTTTTTTTTTTTTTTTTGAAATAATAGTTCTTTTTTTTTTTTTAGAGAAAAAGTTCTTAACAAAAAAAGTAAAAAAAAATTTCCTTTTTATAACCAATTATATAAAAAAATATAATAAATAAAGAAGTATTTATTATTTTTTTTAGAAGAAAAAAAAAAAACAAAAAGGTATAATAAAGAAAAAAACATTCTAAAAGGAAATCTTATAAGATACATATATAAAAGTAGACCTTTTAAGAAAAGTAGTATAAATAATAGAAAATATTCAGTGAATAATTTTTAAATTATTTTTTTTATTAAAAAAAATAAAAACTTAAAAACCTTAAAACAAAAGCAAAAACAAAAAACAAAAACCAAAAAAAATACTAAATACCATTAAACAAATATAAAATAAATAAATAAATAAATAAAAATGTTATCTGTAGAAAGTATTCCATCTAAGAACATCATTAAGGAAAAAAGACGTGTTACTTTTAATAATTCTATAACAACTATTACGGCTCATGATAATGATGTTTATGATAGAACTGCTATTTATGTTAGACCATTAAAATATAATGATATTGTGGAATTAAATATGTATATTCAAGAAATGCAAAGAGAATATCTTAGACTTCACAGTATGGAAAAAGTTCAATAATATAAACAAAAAAACAAAAAAGATGAAGAAAAATTAATATTCTTTAAAGCCTATAAATAACAAAAAAAATTTTTTTAAAAAAAAAAAATTTTTTATTCTAGAGTTATAAAACTATTATTATAAAAAAAATAAATGAAGAAAAAATGAAAAATAAGTATAAAATAAATGAAAAAAAGAAAAATTTTTTCTTCATAAGCATACCATTTTTTATTATAGTTTATCAATTATTTTTATCTTTATCAATTTTCATTTTTATTGTAAATAAAATTTTAATAAAAGGCAATTAAAGATATATAAACCCCCCAAAAAAAATACCAAAAAATAACAAAAAAAATTAAAATGATTAAAAAAGAAAAAAAAAAAAACATGATATTATAATAATAATAAACATGTATTTTATTTATTTATTTATAAAGCTTTTTTGAATAATGAAAAAGCATTATATTTATATTAAAATAATATATATTAATATTAATATTAATATTAAATAAAAGAATAAAAAGAGAAAAAATAATAAAGAGTCAGTAAAAAAAAAAAAAAAAGAAAAAAGAAAAAAAAAAAAGTTAAAGAAATATTATAATATAGAAATATTGATTATTTCAAAATTATAATGTATTAAACTTTTTTTTTTTTTTTTTTTCCTTAAAGGTTGTACAAAATAATATAAAATAAAAAAATAAAAATAAAATTGAAAAAAAAAAAAAAGACTGTATATAAACATATTATTTATAATATAATATAATATAATATAATAAAAATAAAAATATTAAAGTTTGAAAAACAAAATTTCATATTAAAGTTTTTGTTTAAATGAGTGTTTTTTATTTTTTATTTTTTTACTTTTCATTAACAATTAAAAGTTCATTGTTTCATTAAATTTATTTTTTTTTATTTTTTTATATTTTTATTTTTAATCATTTGGAATAATTTATGAAATAATTAATAATTAATAAAATTAGCTTACTATTATAATTATATTATTTTATATTAAAATAAATTTATGTGAAACATTAGAAATAATTAAAAATTAAAAAAATATTATAATTTTTTTATTTTTTATTTTTTATTTTTTTTTATTTTTATTTGTATTACAAAATAATAAAAAAACAAACAAAAAAAAAAAAAAGTATTAATTAATTAATTAATTGTTATCAATAGTATAAATTATTTATTTATTTAGTTTGTTATTTATCAAAACTATTTATCATTTGTTATAATGATTAATTCTAACTTTAAAAATTTTACAATTCATTTTATAATTGTTATTAACTATTCACTTCAATTATAAAATTATATAATATATATAAAATAAATGATAATGATTAATAATATGATTAATAGTATGATTATGATATATCATTAGTATTAGTATTAGAATTTCAACTACCAATATTAATGGATCATTGTTAAATTGAGACAACAAAAAAAGTATATATAATTATTAATATTAAAATTAATGATAATGATTAATCATTAATGTTACAACTTTTAATCATTAACTTTTTTTTATAATTTTGTAATTGGTGATATTAAATATAATATATATGTATATATTTGCTAAAAACTACTTACTTACTTACTTATTATAGTAATTATTATTTAAATTGTAATCAAAAAACAAAAAAGAAAAAAAGTTATTATAATTAATATTTATCATCATTTATTATAATAATTATAATTTAATGATAATAAATATTTATATTATTATTATTTATATTATTATTTATATAATTATTATTTATATTATTCATAATTATAATTATAATTATAATAATAATTAGAATTGTCATATATTATGATTAATAATAAAATAGAAATATTAATAGAATGAAAAACTTTCTATGGAATAAAAATGATTATTAGTTAATTAATTAAAATAACCTATAAGATTTAAATAAAAATAAGATAAAAACAAAAATAATAAGTAAATGAACAAATAAATTAAAAGTTTAATTAAATGTATAATTATTATAAAATAAATAAATCAATAAAAATATATAATATATATAGTATATATTAATTAATTAATTAATTTTATTATTAATTAAATAATTTTATTTTATTAACTATAATTTTATTAATTTTTATAGACCTTAGAACAAAGTAAATTTACACATACCATACACACCATAAAAAAAAATAGAAACAAAAACAGAAACAAAAACAAAAAACAAAAAATAAAAATAAAAACAAAAAAAAACAAAAATAGAATAATAATAATAATAAAAAAATAATTATTTATTTGGGATAAAAAATATGTAAAAAATATGTAAAAAACATCAAATGATTTTTTACTTTTTTTTTTTATTTTTATTTTTATTTTTATTTATTATTCATTTTTTTTTTTTAAAAAAAAAAACTTAATAATTTGTCAAAAATTTTTTTATTATTTTTTTTTATCTTTTATTTTTTTATTTTATTT
This sequence comes from Anaeromyces robustus, assembly GCA_002104895.1. Classification (NCBI taxonomy): domain Eukaryota; kingdom Fungi; phylum Neocallimastigomycota; class Neocallimastigomycetes; order Neocallimastigales; family Neocallimastigaceae; genus Anaeromyces; species Anaeromyces robustus. The sequence goes on from MCFG01000003.1 coordinate 28,751, forward strand.
ATTTTTCATTTATTTTTTTATTTATTTTATTTTTACCAGATAAAGGGAATGACTTTATATTTTACTTTTTTTTGATATTCCATATAACCATTTAATCCTTCTTTTAATACTTTTTCTTCATTATTCATTCTTTTATTAATAAGAGGAATATACGATAATAAAATTATTAAAAATGAAATAGGTGAACCAAGTACTAAAGGCATAGATAAAAATAATAAAAGTGTGGAAGAATACATTGGGTGTCGAACAATACTATATAATCCTGTATCTATAACTTTTTGATTATCTTGTATTTCAATGGTTCTTGATAAAAAAGTATTTTCTCGTAATACTTCTGCATACATAAGATAGGATAATAAAAATATAATTACGGAAATCCATACTAACCCGTTTGGTAAAATAAACCAATTCCATCGATAATTGAAACCTGCTAAAATAAAAGAAATTAAAAACATTAATCCACTAAAGGCAACAACTTGTTTTTGTTCCATTTCTTTTTCTTTAGCATTTAATCTTTTTTCAAGAAGTACTGGATTATAAAACATCATTATCATTCCTGCTATAAACATAGGAACAAATAAAATGGTCATAAAAACCCAACCATGCCAATAATGTAAAGTACCTGTTGGAAATAATAATAATGCAACAAGAAGTACACCGAGAATAAATTTACTCATTGCTTTAATAAAAAGTTCTTTATTCATTTTCCTTTTTTTTTTTTTCTCACTAATTTTTTTTTAATTTCAAATTTGAAAAAAAAATAGAATAATAGTATTAAATTTAAAATTTTATAATTAAAAATTCAATAATTATGAAATATAAATTTATTATTATAAATGGTTGTTGGTTGTTGGTTGTTTATAATATAATAGATATTAGTATTTTAAATATTTAAAATATATATTGTTAATAATATATATATAATATTATATATCGTTTTTTAAAAAAGTATTTTATTTTTTTAACAAAAAAAAAAAAAATTTTTTTATTTCTTTTTAAAAGCTTCTTTTTTTCTATTATCCACTTTCTAAAACCATAATTATATTATATGATTGGACTGATCCTTTAATATTATACTAAAACCTTTAAACCTTAAACCTTAATTTATTTTAATTATCATCGTTTATATTAATACTGCCTAAAAAAAAAAGAAACAAAACAATTAAGCATAAACAAATTAAACAAACATAGAAAGAAAACAAACAAACAAACAAACAAACAAAAAAAAAAACATAAAAATTTTTACATTCAATTTAAATTTATTAATTGATTTAATTATTTTTTAATTAATAATTTATTTTATTTTTTTTTTTTATTTTTTCAGAAAAAGTAGGCAATAAATGGTTGTCCTCAATTACATTCAGAACAGGTCTGTGTAAAAGGTTTTCATCATGTAAAATAAAAAAAAAAATAAATAAATTATTAATTAATTAATAAATAAATAATAAATCTTATATATAAAAATATTATAAGAAATAATAAAAAATTATTTTATTATTTTCATTTTTTATATATATTTATTTATTATTAAGAAAAATATAAGAATTTTTTTTTAGCATCATTAGAAAATTTTCCCAAAGTTTTATCTTATCATTCTCTTTTTCTGTTGTCCCTATACTTTTTTTCATAATCACCTGCTAAAAAAAAATTCTTTCTTTTTTTTTCTTATTTTTTTCTTATTATTTAATTATTTATTAATTTTTAATAATTATTTTTTTTTATGAAATTTTTATAATAAAAAAATTCATTAATTATTTTATTTAAAAATTAATGGTATTTTTTCTATTATATTTATTTTTATGGAATTGAAAAAATAAAAATACATTAAAATTAAATTTTTTTTCTTTTATAGATGTTTTTTTTTTAATTATTTTTGAACATTATTTTTTATAATATGATTGGGTATTTTTTAAAAATAAATATAAAATCCAATCATGATTAATAAGAATTAAGTTCAAAAAATTATTTCAATATACTTTTATTATTTAAAATAATATTTATTATTCATTATTATTATTATTATTATTTATAATTATCATATTATTATTATTGATTATTATTATTAACATTTATTTTTATTCATTTATTTATTAGTTATTATTATTAATTATTATTATTATTATTTATTAATATTATTTATTAATTATTTAGTACTATTAATATTATTTATTATAAATTTTTGTAGTAAAGTTATACACAATTATCCAAATAATTTATTACAAATAATTTATTAAATATAATCATGATTTAAATAAAAAGAAATATCTTGTATATATTATTATACCTATTATTTATTTTATGAAAATATATACTTTTTTATATTTTTATTAAAGAAAAAAACAGGCAAAAAAAAAACACACACACAAAAAAAAAAAAATAATCAATTTTACTTTTTATTTTTATATTTAATTAATTAATTATTTTAGTTAATTTTTATTTTTATTTATTTTATTTATTTATTAATTTATTGATTTATTATTAATTTATTTATTTATTTTTTTCTATCTTTATTTATCTTTTTCTTTATCTCTTTTTTTTTTTTTTTATTTTTTTTTTTTTATTTTTTTATATTATATATATATTTTTTAATATTTTATTTTTTTCATTTTATATATAATATTTATATATTTTATTAATAAAAAGTTTTATTATTAAACATATTAAAAAAAAAAAAATAAAAAAAATAAAAAATAAAATTTTATAATAAAATATATAAAAAATATCAAAAACAAATTTTATTTTTTATTTTTTTATTTTTATTTTTTTTTTATTATTTTTTTACTTTTATTATTTTTATTAATATTCTTATTTTTATTCAAATATATTTTTTATATATCTTAGATATCTTTTTTAAAGGATTATATAAAATATATTTATAAATAAAAATAAAAGAAATAAAAATAAAAAAAATAAAAAATAAAATAAAAATAACTTATATTGTAAAATTTGACTTCATTTTTTTTCTCTCTTGCTTTTTATTATTATTATTATTATTTTTTTTTTTAGTTATTTTGGTTGTTATATTCTAATTCTTTCTTTTTTTTAATTAATTAATTAATTATTTTAATTTATTTTATTTTAATTCTCTTTGATTAATATTTAAAATTCTTTCTTGTTCCATAGCTAATTCTTCTAATTCTTTTTCATAATCATCATCTTCAAATAAATTATTATTAACTTTAATTTCTGGTAAAACAAATTTACTATTTTCAATTTTTTTACTATCAATAAATAAATCATTAGCAGTTTTCTTCATAAGATCTAATTGTTGTTGTCTTTTCTTTGCTAGAATGGATTTAATTTCATCTTCGGTTGCTTTTGGTGATTCATTTTTTTCTGATAATGGTGTCACATTTCCATTTCCATTTCCATTTTCATTTTCAATGACCTTTTCATTATTATTTTCATTATTATTTTTATTATCATTATCATTTTTAATCATATCATTAGAGGAGGATGCTTCCTTTATAGTATCCATACTATTCTTTTTAGAATTTGTATTTGAATTTGTATTTGAAGTGAAATTTGATGAAGAATTAGAAATGGAATTTATATTAGAAAATGAATTAGTATTTGAATTAGTCATACTATTAATTGGTTCTATCATTCCTGTTTGATTTAATAGGGATGATGATTTTCTTTCCTTTTCTTTTGTTGTTGTTAAAAGATTTAATTCATAGGGATCAATTTTCATATAATTTTCTAATATAGTAACATATAATCCATATTTATTCTTTTCATCTAATAAATATAAATATTTTCTTTTCCAATTATTACATGCTTTTTGATAAGGTGTAGATTGAAATACATATAAATCTTCCATGGGTTGTTTTAATTCTCGATGATCTTCTAATTCTTTTTCTGTTATAATATATTGTTTTTTCATACTTTCATATTGTTTTTCTAATGAAAGTGTACTTAAAAGAAAACCTACACCTGGTCTTGTCCATTCACAAATTCTAAGTTTTTTAATTTTCTTTTTACTTGGTGATGATACTGAACTATTAGATTGACTGGAAGATGTTGGTTGAATAGAAAATCTTTGGGGATTAAATATTTTATCAGGTATAAGTGATTGATGTTTACTAGCAAGACGATTTGCTTTATGAATACGATTAAAAGGTAATGTTGATGATAAAACTGTTGAAGTAGGTTGTTGATTATTATTTTCTGAATTAGTTTCTTCTATTTTTGGTTTATTTAATTCTTCTCCTTGTTGTTGTTGTTGTTGTTCTTGATGTTGTTGTTGTTGTGGTTGCTGATTTTGTTGTTCCTGTTGTTGTTGTTGTTGTAATGGTGATGGTATTGCAGGTGTTGCAGGTGTTGCATGTGTTGCAAGTGTTGCAGGTGTTGCAGGTATTGATGAAGAAATTGTATTATTATTTTCATTTAAAGTTTTAATTATATTAATACTATCAGTATAATGATTTAAACTTTGACTTCTTTTCTTTGTACCATTTTTATCTATATCTCGTTTAATTTTAAGTTGAGGTTCAGATAAAATTCTACGATGTAATAAAGTATTATTATCACCATTAATAATATTTATATTTGATATTGGTGGTGGAGGTATAGATGAATCTTTAAATAAATCATAATTATTTATTGATTTTTTCTTTGAATTTGAATTTGAATTTGAATTTGAATTGTTATCTTCTATTTGTGAACGAATACTTTTATTTTTTGGTTTTGGTGGTGGTAATGGTGGTGTTGTGGCTATACCATCAATAGTAGTATTGGTATTTGAATTAGTATTGGTAATTATACTAGTATTGGTATTATTATTGATATTATTATTATTATTATTATTATTATTATTAATATTAGTATTAGAAATATTTGTATTAGTATTCATGGTATTATCATCATCTTCTTCAATAACCATAGGTTCTTGAGTAAGAGGACTAATTTGATTATCATTGGATAACAATATTAATGATTTTCCATCACTAGTAGTAGTTGCTGTTGTTGGTGTAGATTCATATCTTAATTCAATATCTCTTGGTGATGAAGTTAAACTTGGTGATGCTGAATTTATAATTTGTTCTGGTTCATGATCATGTTCATGTTCATGATCATGATCAGATCGATGACTTGGATTATCATGACGAGTACAAGAATAAGAACGTACTGATGGTGTAGTAACTTTTAAACTTGAAGAACCACTATCTCTTCTATTAAGAGATATACTTCTTGTTGTAGATCTTAATTCATTACTACGTGATGTACTTCGTGAAGAAGATCTAAAACGTTTAATAGTAAAACTACGTGCAGTTCTTTCCTCCACTATACTATCTTTATCTTTATCTTTACTCGATACAGAATCATTTTTATTATTAATTAAATTTCCACTAAAACCACTTTTAATAGAAGCTGGTCTACTTTTATCTTTTTCTAAATTACTACTGGTATAGGATTTAATTGATTCAACATCAAAATTATTATCAAAAGCATCATAAATTGGTATAGCTTCATGAATTTCTTCTTCAGTAACAATTTTTGGTTTTTCAATTTTTTCCACTTGATTCCAACCATATTCCATATTACCAACAGCACCACGTAAAGGTTCTTTACTTTTACGGGCTGCCCAAAAGTTTAAAACATTTACCCAATCCTTTAATGTAATATCATCAACAGCTTCAAAAAGATAGGTATTGCCTGATGATAATTTTAAGGAAAAAACATTTTTTTTTGTGGTACAATTAAAAGAGGTATAGTTTTTAATGGCACTTGTGATACTATGAGTAATTGGAAGAGCTTCATTATAATTTGAAGTGTAATAAGGTAAATTTTGTGATTCAATATCTTCTTCATTAGCTGCTATATCAAATAATTCATCCATATCTCTTGCAGCTCCCCTTTTATTACTTTCCAACCATATTCTTAATTCACATATACCATTTGAGGATTTAGTTTGATCAACAAAAAGAGCACAATGTGATTTAAGCCAACGTCTATCTTTAGCACGTTGTTTACCTTGCTCACTATAATGTTTACGATTTAAAGCACCTTTCATCATAATTTTTGCATTACCTTTAACAATATTCAATCCATTATAAGATTTGCTAGAAGTAGCTAATCTATCAAATGATTTATTGGTATAAGATAAATCATTTACCGAATTATAACTGGCTGAATCAGAATTATTTAAAGTAGGCATACTTAAATAAAAATTCTTATCCTTATTTTTCCGACTTGTACCTTTTGTAATAAGACTTTTTACAGAAGAGAAGGCAGAAGAACTGGATTTTTCATTTCCAAATAAGGATTGAATTTTATTTGGACCTGAATCAACACTTTTTACACTATTACTAGTATTAGGAGTTACCAATTCTTGATTATTTTCATTTTCTTGAGCAGCAGTTTTTTGTAGTATTCTTTTTGATTTAATAGAATTGTATAATTCACCTAAAAGTTGCTCCATTTGCTTTTTCCATCTTTTTTGTTTATTTTCCAAAGTTTCAGTAAAATTACGAGGTAAAGTTGCTGAAGTAAAAGGAACATGTGTAGAAGCACTAGATGGTTCAAAATAACTTCTTCTATTATTATTGGGTATATTTGCACTTTTAACTTGCATAGTAGTGGAAGATTCATTCATTGATTCTAATAATGTCATTGTGTTCTTTAAAAATTCTTTTTTTGTCATTTTCTTATTAGGATTGTCATTGTATACAATATGTAAATCAGTATTTAAAAGTACAAGGGAATATACAATTGAGTGGGTAACATCTGAAAGATATATTCGTTTTATATATATACATATATATTAAATATTAAATATTTATATTGTTATTTATGTTATTAATATTAATATTATTTATTTATTTATTTATATTAAATATATCTATTAATTATTATGTTTTTAATTTATATAATCATATTTTAATCTTTTAATTTTAATTATATATATATATATATTATATTTATTATTATTTTATTAATATAAAATTACCTTCATTGAGGAAAAGATCACGACGTTTTGGATTAGATTCAAAATAATGTCTTGAAAATTGAGTTAAGATTCTATCAATTTGTTGAGTTTCACCAGTTATAACAACCTTTTTACAAAGGGTTCTGTTTTATTATATTTATTTGTATATATACAATATTTAATTATAAACTCAAAAATTTAAAAAAAAAAAAATTAAACATCAACAATTTATAATATCATACCTTAACGCTTCATCAATTTCTATATTGGTAAAATCAAAATTTTCAATGAAATATTTTAAAGTTTCTTCATGAAAAGGATCACTAATGATTAATTAATATACAATAAATAAAATAAAATATATTAAAATATATTTTTATATATTTCATTTTAAAAGTTATCGTCATTATTATTATATACATAATATATATTTGTTATATACATATAATATATGCTATATATTATATATAAATAATTATTAAAAACATACTTTTCAGTTAAAATTAATGCGATAGGTTTTCCTTCATATTCTGATTCTTCCATATTATAAAGCTTATCTGCAAATTCTTTAGAAGTTAAATTATTGTCATTTTTTAAATAAGAATTTGTAATTAACACTGTTAAATTTGATTTATTATTAGAAGTTTCTTTATTATTATTGTTTTCTTTTTCTTTTTCTTTTTCTTTTTTTTCATTCTTTTCTTCCTTTTTTTCTTCCTTTTCTAAATTATTATCTGGAAGAGGAGGTAAATTTTTTTCTTCTAAAATATTCTCTTTTTCTTCTCCTGAAATGTTTGGAATTATTTTTTCGTTAGATTCTTTTTTATTATTATCTTCATTTGTTGTATTTTTATTTGTTTCAGCTATACTATTTTGATTTGGTACTATTTCATTTATTTTTTCTTCACTATTATTAGTTGTTGACATTTGAGCAGGTGATTCAATTTTATTATCTAATATATTTATATCCTCTATTTCAACATTTGCATTTAAAATGTCTAATGATTTTGATTTATTTTCATTATTGGGGTTTTCACTTAAATTTTTAATTTCATTATCATCACTATTTAAATCATCAACACTTTTTGATATTTTCTTTTTGTCATCCTTTGGCTGTTATTTAAAATTTATATTATTATTATTTAATATAAAGATTATTATTGTTATTTAAAAATATAAATATATAAATAATAATAATAAATAATATAATATAGTATTTTTTGTGTTATTCTTTTTTATTTAATAATTCTTATTAATATTAATTTTTATTATTTACCTGAGGACTTCCAACTTTCCATAATTTTGAAAAGAAACTTTTATTAGTCTTTTTTTGTTTTATATCTTCTTTATCTGAAGTCTTTTTGTTATTATTCATTTTATTTTATTTTTATTTTTTATATTTTTATTTATAATTATATTTTATATTTTTATTTTTTTATAGTTGAATTTTTAATTCTTTTCTTATTTAATTTCTTTTTCTTTTTATAATTAAATATTAAATTAGTAATTATTTAATATTAATATTTTTTTAAATGGTTGATTTATTATTAATGAATATATTAATGATTTTCAAAAGATTTTATATATACATTTATATTATTACAATAATATCTAAAGTGTAATATAAAGTAATAATTTATATTAAATTATTGTAAATATTTCCACATCTTACTTTATAATTTACTTTTAATAACTTATTAATTTATATTAAAGAATGATTATTAACATAATAATAATATTCTTTAAGTTATTATTGTATTATATATTTAGTTTTAATATTTAAAAAAATAATTATTGAATTTTTAATTATTTCTTCTTTTTCTTTTTTTTTTTTTTTTTATTATATAATAATTATTTTTATTATTTATTTGTTTTATTATTTATTTTTTTTTATTCAATTTATTAATTTTATAAAACTATAAAATAATTTAGTATTCTATTATTGTTTTCGGTTTTTATCAATTGTACAATTGTAATATTTAAAGTTTTATTGTTTGATATATAATCAATTTATAATATTTGTATTTGTTCTCTATTTTTTACTTTTTTCCTTCTTTTTTATTTTATTTTTTTTTAGTGGTTTTTTTTTTTTTTTATTATTTATATATATATATACTTTTTTCTATTTATTTATTTATTTATTTATTTATTTTTATTTAAGTTTCTATTTTGAATTAATGTATTGTAAAATTGAAATAATAAATAAATATTAATAAAAAAAAAATGATAAAAATGAATAAAAAAAAGATTACATAAATTGTATTTACTTTAATAGTGAAATATAATAAAAATAAATAAATTAAAATAAAAAAAAAAAAAGTAATTTTAAAATTACAAGTTTTGATTTTAAATTTCAAAACTTATAAATATTATAATAATGATTATTTTTTTTTTTAAAAAAAATGAGAAAATTTTATATTATATATAATTATTATTTAATTCATAATTATTTATTTTTTTTATTATATTATTATATTATTATATATATGTTATATTAAATAATAAATAATATATTATTTAATAAATAATAACTATTTATTAAATATTTATTATTTGTTTTATTTTAAATATGACTTAATTTAATTTAAATATATAATAATATATTATGTTCATATATAAATTAATAAATAATAAAAATGTTAAAAAAATTTTTTTTTTTATATACCAAAATATAAATGATTAATATAAACCATTAAACACATAATATATAAATAAAACAAATAATAATAGTTTTAATAATATTAATATAAAAAATATATTATAGCATTATTATATAATATTATATAAATAAATTATTATTAAAAAAAAATATAATTATCAATAATAAATGGTATATAAATATATAAATAAAGTACATTAAATGTATATATATAAATATATATAAATAATATAATAAATAAAAAAACAGTATAAACGTATTACAACATATTACTAATAATAAGAAATAATAATCTATTAAGCAACTTTTTTATTTTTTTTAATCAGCTTATTTCTTTGATAATATTCAAAAAATCTATGTAACAATAAAAAAAAAAAAAAGGTTTGGTGACTGATGTTAAGAAATTTGAATTTTCATTAAATGTACAAATAATTAAAAATTTATATATCAATAACAATGATAATTATTATATTATATATTAAATTTCATAAATTATAATAAGAAAGTAAATGGATTAGCATTTAATAATAATTAAATAAAACAGGAGTAATATAATAAAAAGACAATTCATATAATATTTTAATCTCATATTTTTATTATTTTTTTATTATTATTTTTTTATCTTTTTAATATATGTGCTTTTTATATACAATTAATATTTAATTTGATCTTTTTTATTATATTATATTATATTTTATTTTATTTTATTTTATTTTATTTTATTTTAGAAAAGTAACTATTAAATGTATTAATTATTATTTTCATCATTTGAACAGGAATCATGGTTATCTTTTTGTTCATTATTATCATCACTATCTTTATTATCATTTGTTAATTGTTGTTCATTATTATCTTCTTTTATTTCGTTTGAATTATTATCATTAGTACTTTCATCAACTTTAGTTTCTTCTACTGATTCTTTCATTTCTTGATTTTCACTTGATTCTTGATCTTTATTTCCTACTTTTTGATTATAATTTAATTCTTGATCTTTATCTTTATTTTCTATTTCTTCTATTTCTTCATTTTGTTCCTGATCTTTACTTTCTATTTCTTCTGTTTCTTCATTTTGTTCTTGATCTTTATTTTCTATTTTTTCCATTTCTTCAGGTTGTTCTTGATATTTATTTTCTATTTTTTCCATTTCTTCATTTTGTTCTTGATCTTTATTTTCTATTTTTTCCATTTCTTCAGGTTGTTCTTGGTCTTTATTTTCATTTTCTATTTCTTTTATTTCTTCATGCTTTTCTTGATCTTTATTTTCATTTTTTATTTCTTCATGTTGTTCTTGATCTTTATTTTCATTTTTAATTTCTTCTGTTACTTTGTTTTTATTTTCATTTTCATTTTTATTTTCACTGTTCTCATCAACATTATTAGAATTAACATTATTATTATCATTGATATCATATTCAATAGGATTTTCTGAATACTCCAAAAGTTCATCTAATAAATCATCTTGATTTTCATTTTCTTTTATTTCTTGATTTTGATTCATAATATTCATATTCATATTCATATTCATATTATTATTATTATTATTATTATTATTATTTCTACTTATATTATTCCTATTCATATTGTTGTTTCCATTCATATTATTCATATTCATATTATTTCCATTCATATTATTCATATTCATATTATTCATATTCATATTATTCATATTCATATTATTTCCATTCATATTATTTCCATTCATATTATTCATATTTATATTATTTCCATTCATATTATTATTTCCATTCATATTATTCATATTCATATTATTTCCATTCATATTATTTCCACTCATATTATTCATATTCATATTATTTCCATTCATATTATTTCCATTCATATTATTCATATTTATATTATTTCCATTCATATTATTTCCATTCATATTATTTCCATTCATATTATTCATATTCATATTATTCATATTCATATTATTCATATTCATATTATTCATATTCATATTATTCATATTCATATTATTCATATTCATATTATTTCCATTCATATTATTTCCATTCATATTATTATTTAATGAATTGAAATTATTATGGTTACCATCATTACTAGAAGGTGATTCAGATAAATTACTATCAGGATTTATTATATATTCTGGTATGGATTCACCAGGTTCTAATGGTTCACAATCAATACTTTGTTTCCAAAGATCTTGATCTGACATATATACTCTAGTTAAAATCCAATGTTCTATTAACATATCACCAACACCTAAATCCGAAAGATTTGGAGGATAATTTGGAAGAAATCCAACAGGTCTTGTGGTATCATTTGGATCAAGGTTTAAATTTAAATTACCATAACCTCGACAACATTCAATAAGTTGAATATGTTCTTCTAAATGACTTTCACCTAATCTATTTAAACCTCTACCCGTATCATAAAGTTGGAATATATTATTAATTTGTGCTACTTCAGTATCAATATCTGGTATAACAATAATTTTTCCAGTATTATATTGGAAAGCATCTAATACACGTGTGACTTCCTTAGTATGATTTTTTGGGAAATTTTGTTTAAAAAATTCAAAATTATTTTTATTTTTAGGATCAATAAGAGCCCAAGTTTTTTTAAGTCTTCTAATTTCCGGTGATGAAAGAACACGTATGATAACAGCTAATGAATTGAAATTACGATATTTTTGATAAAGATAGTGTGCCATCGTAAGAATAAATTGAATAATATGACAACGTTCAATTTCATTATTATCCGAAACTTTATTTGGACTTAAGATAGAATTCATTAATATATGATGAAGATAATTATTAAAATTAAGAAGTGCTTTAACCATTTTACTATTGTTAGCTAAAGCATAATTTATAAAATCTTCTTTTACATTAATTTTTCTAAATAATTTAACGTTAATAATGGTCAATTGTTTCGCTAATAAATCTGGATCAAAATCATAAATAGAATTATAAATAATTCTTTGAATATTCTCCTTCATACTCGTAATTTTAGATTGATACATACTGACTGTTTCTACTAAATTTCTTAAATCACGAGTAGATAAAGAATTGGCTTCCTTTTTAGTACTTAATTGTTTTTGAGCTGCTTGATAATTATTAGTACTTTTAATCATTTCTACTGTAAGTGGTGATATAGGAATTAATGGAATATTTTTTTTCTCCTTTAATCTTTCTATTTGTTTAGAACTTGTAGATATTGAAGAAAGTGTATTTTGAAATGACATTGTATTTATAATATGATTCATAATATTTATAGTCATATTAAATTTTTGAAATAATTTATCCTTATCTTTAAGAATATTAACAATAATTCCTAATATATATATAATATAGTAATAATAGTAAAAATAATTAAAAACTTTTAAATTAATATTATTCATTTTTATTATTTTTTAAATAAATAAATAAATAAATGGATACAACATTTTCATTAAGAAAAAAAAAAAATGTAACAAATCTTATATTTAATATTAAAATAAAAATAGAATAAAATATATTATAATATATTATTATATATATCTGAAATATATTATTTTACCATTTTCCCATTGTACGTCATTTTCAAGAATTGAAGTAATTCTTTTTACTATAGATAATAAAATTTTATAAGATTCCTATTATTAATACAAATACATATAAATATAATATTACTTGTAAAAATTCAATATTTATACTTTTATTTAAAATGTAAAAAAAAAAAACATAAAAATAATATTATTATTAACCTGGTGCTGATCATTTTGCAATGCATTTTGGGCATTTTTAAATGCAATTTGAATATTTTCCATCTTTATGAATATATATCTATAAGATATTTAAAAAATAATTGCAAAATGGAAATTTCAAAAATGAATTTTAAATTTATTATAAAAAATAAATATTATAATATAATTTTGAAATGTCTTGTATTTAATAGTTTTTTTTAAACCTACTGTTTATATTTCCTTTTTTTTGTTATTTTAAATTTTATAATTTTAATGTATATATTATATTTTATATTATTATAATTATATAAATAATAGCTTATATACTATTATTATTAATATTAAAATAGTAATAATATATATTTTTGAATATTTATTTTTAAAATAATTTTTTAAATAATATAGATATTAATAATATTATTAATATTGCTGTTCTTGAAATTATACGATAGCTTTTTTACTATTTATAGATTATTGTTTACAAATTTCATTTAGAAATGTAAATGAAATTTCAAAGCAAAATGTAAAATTATAATTCAATTTATTATTTTTATATTTATTTATTTTTATATTTTTTTAAAATAGTATCTAGTTTATTAGTAATTTTTTCACTTTTATTATTTTTATTTTTATTATATATTATAATCTTTTGTTTTATTTTATTAATTTTTTTTTTTTTTTTACTTTATTTTATTATTGTATTCCCTTTCCTTTTTTTTTTTTTTAACTCCAAATTGTATTTTAAAATTTATTAATTATAAATTTTTAAAATTTTTAAATATTATTATTTATCCAATAGACATAAAATAAAAAATGAATAAATTAAAAAAATTTAATTAAAAATAATTAAATAATTAAATAATTAAATAATTAAATAAATTTTATTATATTTAATATATACAATATAAATAAATGAACAAATTATAAATAAATAAATAAATAAATAATAAATAAATATTATTGATATTTTAATAAAATATATATAATAATATTATATAAAGAAATAAAAAAATATTATAACAACAATAATAATAAATAATAATAATAATAATAGTTAATAATAATAAAAATAATAATTATGATGATGATTATGATTATAATAATAATAAATAATAAATAATAATAGTTAATTTTAATTAATATTAATAAATAAATATTAACTATATAAATAAATAATAATATTAATAATAATAATTTAAAATTAAAATATTAAAAGTATTATTAATAAAATATATATTATTTTAATATTATTATTTATTATTATTTTTTATAATTTAGTTAATATAATAAATTTATTAAAAATATTATCATTATTAATGTTCATGCTATAATTTTAATAAAATTATACAATACAATAAATTATAATATTTTAGTGTAATATAAATTAAGAATAAAAAGATTATAAAATTATGTAGAGCATAATAAAAAAAAAGAAAAGAAATAAAGAAATATGTGCAATAAAGTATCGTATAAAAAAATGTATAATGTAAAAAAAAAGTGACTCCACTCACTATTACATGGTTTTTTTATGTGTTTAATGTAATATATAAAAATATTATATGTTAATATTATATGTAAATAAGATAATTATAAATATATATAAAATGAAAAAAAAAAAGATAAGTTTAAATTTTATTATATTAAGATTATGATGTTAATTGCTATATTTAAAGTTTTAAATATAAAATGTACTAAGATTATTGTATTTATATAATAAATTTTAATAAAAAAAAAAAAAAAAAAAACTCCGAATTATAATCATATATAAAAATGAATAAATTATAAGGATTAAATTTTTTAAATAATATAAAAAAGAAAACTTTAAACTGGTAATAATTATTATCATCATAATTGATAATAGTATTAATTACATAAATAGATTGAGTAATGTATAATTAGGTATAATAATATATTTTATAGTGTTTTTTCCTTATTGAAACTACCCACAATAATTTACACTTTTATTATGGGATGCTTTTTTATATCCTGAACATTAATTAATTTTCAATTCAAACTCTCTTTCTATATATGTACTTTTTTATCTAATTTATAATAATTAATGATTATTAATATATTAAAATATGCTAATAAATATTTATATATATACTAAATACTAAATATTTATATTAATTTATATTTAATTATTATAATTAAGAGAAGAAAAACTATAACATTATAAAAATACATTATAGTTTTTTAAAAAAAATAAATAATAAAACTTTCGGTGACTATGTTAAGGAGAAAACTTTCTTTTAAATATTATATATAATTAAAAATAAATAATTAAAATAAATTTATTATAAAATTAGATTACAGTTGTTTAATAATAAATATTTTAATGTATTAAATAATAATAATAATATAATAATATAAAATACATTTAAATATTTGATAATGCTTGTTTAATAAAACAATGTAAAAGAAATTTTAAATTTTATAAATATTTATTATTATTATTTTTTCATTTTCCATATGAAAATTATAAGATTAGTTAAATATAAAAGTTTTTTTTTTTTTTTAATAAGATTATCTTTAAAATTTATATTAAATATATATTTTTATTTTTATTTTACGATTATTATTACATATTTTAAATGTATAATAATAATATTTATATATTAAAATACTAAAATTAAAATAAAATAAAATAAAAAAGATTATATATATAAATAGGTTTAAAAAATAAAATAATATACACTCTAATTCTTTAATTTTATATTTATAAATTTATAATTAAATAATATCAATTATATAACAAAAAATTTATTTTTAAATATTTTTAATTTTTTTTTATAATTTATATTTTTAATTTTATTTTTTATTATTTTTTATTATATTTTAATTAATTAAATTATTTATATTCATTTTATATAAATATTTTTCTTTTTAAAAAAAAAAAAAAAATAAAAAAAAATATTAAAGAGGAAAAAAAAAAAAGTAATAATAAATTATAAGAAAAATATTATCAAAGGTAGAATTAACCTATATAATATAATATTATAATATTTTTATTGTTATATTGTAATTAATATGATGTAATATAATGAAATATATATAGTAAATAGTTAATGGAAAATAAATTTTTTTATTAATTTTTAAAATATGGAATTGAAAATTATATAGTGAATTAATCAATAATAGCGATAGTATTTATTAAAAGTTTTATTTAATATTTATATATTTTTATTTTAGTTATTAAAAATTAAAAAATGATATTAATAATAATATATAAAGAATTATCAAAAAAATGAATATAAAAAAGATTTAATTCAAATTATTAATTTTAAAATAAATAAATCAACTAAAGAATTAAAAGTTTTTTTTTTTTTTCAGATAAAGATATATAGAATATATGATAGTAGATATAAATATATATAAACAAAGAATTATTTAACATAAAATACAAAAGACAATATCCTAATATTATTTATTATTTATTTTAATGACAATCTTAATTAATAAAATAATAAATTGTATTAATAAAACTAAAACTTTTATTTTTTTTATACCTTTTATATATATATATATAATATAAATTTTATTTAAATATTTGGAAAACAATGTGTGGAATTTTATATGAAAAATAATACTTATATAAATAATGAAACCTGGAAAAATTTTTTCTTTTTTTTTTTTTTTTCTTTTGGGGGAATTTTTCAATTTGATATTATTTCATAATGATTAATTATTTTGGATATCAATATATATATAAAACATAAATTCTTGAAATCACTTTGGAAAATGATAATTATATATAATATGAAATATTTAAAATATAAATAAATCATTGGATTAATATCATTTATGTTTTTTTTTTCCTTTTTTTTTAAAAAAAAAGAAGCATAAATTATTAATTCTATTTATAATTTATTTTATTTAAATTATCATAATTTTTTAATATAATTCATATTTATCTATAAAAATTTTTGTAACATATTTTATATAACTATTATAATACAAAATGAATTTAAATTTCTTTAATAAGGTATATTCTTTTTTTTTTTTTTTTATTTTCTTTTTCTTTTTTGTATAATATTATTATTATTTTTTTTTTGTTTATTCAGATTGTAAAACTAAAAAAAAAAAAAAAAGATAGGCAAGGGCCTTTTTTTTAATTAATATAATATGCATACATATTTTTTTTATATGTATGTTATAAGAAAATATTCATACATTTAAAACATATTTATTTACACAAAAAACAAAAAATTTAATATATTATAAATAAGACATTTTTAATAAAAAGAAAAATCAAATAAAAAAAAAAGTTTATAAATAATATTATTATCATTATTAACAATCAAATAACAACAATAATATCAAAAAATATCAGTAACTGAAAAAAAAAAAAAGAATTTTAAATATATATTTAAATAATTTTATTTTTATTATATATTGTTAAAAATAGAATTATAAATTATAAATATATTCGTATTATTAAAAATTAAATTTTTTATATAATTCATTTTAATATATTATTTTTATTTACACTTAACTAATTTTTTCTTTAATAATTATATATTTATCTATAAATACTCCTTTATATATATATATATATATATATTATTTTATTTTACTTTATTATTTTATTATTTATTATTCTTTTTAAAATAATTGTCTATTTAAATTTATATTTTTTTCAATATGAAATAGAACAAGACCTTCAAGCCAAAAAAAAATATTCCAGAAGGTACAAAACAATATCAATTAAAGAAATATGCTGAAGCTACTTTAGGTTCTGGTAATTTAAGACTTGCTGTTGCTTTACCAGAAGGAGAAGATTTAAATGAATGGTTAGCTGTAAATACTGTAGATTTCTTCAATCAAATTAATATGCTTTATGGTACTATTACTGAATTTTGTACACCACAAGAATGTCCAGTTATGTCTGCTGGTCCAAAATATGAATATCATTGGTGTGATGGTGTTCAATTTAAAAAACCAGTAAAAGTTTCTGCTCCAGAATATGTAGATTATTTAATGACATGGGTTCAAACTCAACTTGATGATGAAAATACTTTCCCATCTAAGATTGGTGTTCCTTTCCCAAAATCTTTCCAAAATACAGTTAAAACTATCTTTAAAAGATTATTTAGAGTTTATGCTCATGTATACCATGCTCATTTCCCAAGAATTGTAAGTTTAGGTGAAGAAGCTCATTTAAATACTTCCTTTAAACATTTCATTTTCTTTGTTCAAGAATTTAATCTTATTGATAAAAAAGAATTAGCCCCATTGGCTGAATTGATAGCTACATTAACTAGTACTCAACATGTTGCTGCTAGTTAAATTATTTAAAATATAAAAAAAAATAAAGTAAAAAAATAAAACAAAATAAAATAAAAATAAAAAATAAAAATAAACAAAAAAAATATAAAATATAATAAAAAAAAGTTAATAAAAAAAATAATATAAAAAAATAATAATAAAAAACATAAAAAAAAAAAAAAAAAAAAAGAAAAATTAAAAAAAAATAATTAATAATTAATAATTTTAATAATAAAACAAATATTAATTTTTTTTTTAATTTTTTTTTTCCTGTAAAAATGAAATAAATAAAAAAAAAATATAATAAACATAATATATAGTAAAATATATATATTTATATTTATAATCATTATTATAATATTTTACATATATATATATTTGTACAAATATTTATATAAATTTCTCAATCTGTTTTTGGTATTTAAAAGTCAAATTTTAAATTTAAGAAAGTTTTACGTTTTTTTTTTTTTTTAATTTTTAGTTTTAATTATTCTAATACTATTGATATACGTTAAAAGAAATCTATATAATTTCTTTCCTAAATATAAATTATTATTATTATTATTATTATTATTATTATTATTATTATTATTTTTCTTCAATATTAACTCATATGTATAAAAGGTGTTACTAAAAATTGAAAAAATATTTTTTAATAATATCTCATTATTCATAAATTAAAATTTTTTAGATAGTTATAATTTATACAAAATATATATTAAAAAATAAGGAAATCAAATACTTATTTTTTAATATATATTTCGTAAAGGAAATCAAATACTTTAATTCTTTTCTTTTAACATATATTTTTATTTATTAATTAGTTTATTTATTTTATTTTATTATTTATTTATTTATTTATTTATTTATTTTTTATTATTTATTTTATTTCAAAATTTTAAATATAAAATTATCTAAACAAAATAAATAAATAAACACATATATATATATCATAATGAAAATAATAATAAAAAAAAAAAAAAAAGAAAAAGAAAACTAAAATAACTAAAATATTAATGTATAGGTTATGTTATGTTAATTATATTTTTTTTTTTTTAAAAAAAAAATATAAATAAATATAGTAATAATATTATATTCAATATTTGTAATAATTATTATTTAACTGAATATCATGAAATAATACAAATTAATTGAATATAATAAGTATTAATGTAAAAAAGGATAAAATATAAATATATTATTATTACTTATATAAAAAAAGCTTTTATATATATATATAATAATAATAATAGTTAAAAATAAAATATATAAAAAAAAGTGAAAAAAAAAAAAGTAAAAGAAAAAATAATTACAATTATAACAATTTAAATATTAAATAATAATAATAATAATAATTAAATAATCGTAATAAAAATAATGCAAAAAAAAAAAAGGGTATGATAGAATATATGCATTATTATTATTATTATTCCCCATTATTTTCTTTCATATAATAAACTATCCTATCTTTCTTATTATTAATATTTTTTTTTTCTTTTAAAAAAATAGAATGATGATTTATAATGTCAAATAAAACTGTAATTAAAAAAAGAAAAGTATAAAGATATAAAATTATTTTTCAGTTTCAGTTTTTAATTTTAAAGAATCTTCAAATAAATGATCAATAGCTGCATAGTTAATCTTTTTAGAAATTTTGGTTTGAGTTAATAATTTTTTAGCTGCTTCAGCAGGTGTTTGAGCAGCTGGAACTGGATCCTTATTTGTATTGCGTTTCTATAATAATAATAATAATATATATATATATATATATATATATTTGTAACAATATAAAAATTTTTTATCAATATTTTTATGAATATTTAAATAATAATAATTATAAAAATAAAAATAAAAAAAAAAAAATAAAAAATAAAATTAAAAATATCAAGATAAAAGAAAATGAAAAAACAAAAAAAAAAAAAAAATTTTTTTTTTTACCTTAGTTCTTGGTTTACGAATTATACCATTTTCAAGATCCATTATTGCTTGACGTCTTTTAGCTTCTTGAGCTTCAATCCAATCCTTATTTTCATTTGTCCAAACTCTAGTTTTAAATTCAACTTCTTCTTCATTAAGAATAACATCCTTAATTTCTTCATCATTATCTAATACTTCTAAATTGTTATCATCAGCTAATAATTCATCCACTAAAATAAATAAATAAATAATAATAAATAATAAATAATAAATAATAAATAATAAATAATAAATAATAAATAATAAATAATAATAAATAATAATAATTAATAAAAATTAATAAAGTTTTATAAATTAATTAATATAAATGAATATAAATGAAAAATATTTTTATTATATATATATATATATATAAATAATAAAAAATAAAAAATTTACTATCAATTTTTCCTGTTAATTCTTTAATTTCATCTCCTTTTAAAATTTCATTAATTTCCTTTTTAAGTTCTTCTGTTTCATAATCTTTTTCATATTCAAATTCAAGAGATCTCTTTCTTTTACCCTTTTTACGAGAATTATTAAATGATGGTGGATCACAAGTTTCTTCTAACCATATATTTTGAAAATCTTCTATAGTTAATTCTGATGATGGGGTGTTACGAAATTCATCCAATCTATTATATTTTTTTATATTTTAACAATATATATATATAGTTTTATAAATTTATATGTAAATATTAAAAATGATCAGTATAATTAATTTTAATAAGTTTTTTTTCTTTAATATATTTATTTATATGATATACCTTTTACGAAGTGTAGAATTACAAATTTTTACAACAGATATAATTTCTTTTTGAGTACGATGAAAATCGTGCATACGAGCTGCAATTAATAAACCTATTATATAAAAAGATATAATAAATAAAATAAAATAAAATAATGATATAATAATAATAATAATAAATAAATAAAATATTATTTTAAAGTATTTTTTTAATTAATTTATGTTTTATATTTATTTTTTATATATAAATAACATATTAATAATATATATTATTTAAATTTAATTAAAAAAAAAAAAAAACTTACATGCTGCACAAATACCAGCTGGTCTTCTACCTGTTTGAATCCAATCTCTATTCATACGTGATACTAAACGTAAAGCATCTCTAATAACAACTTGACTTTTATCACCAAAATCTAATTTTGAAGCAAAACGTGCAATATATAATGCTGGATCAACTAAAGGTAATTCTAAATGTAATTTTTGAACTAGTTTTAAGAAAGTTGCACCTAATAAATATACATTTGTCTGTTTTGTTATTTGATATATATATATATATGAATATTTTAGATTTTATTATTTAATTAAAATAATATATATATTTAAATAAAAATAGAAAAATTAATAAATATTAGTATATTTATAGTATATTTAGTAATAAGTTATTCTTATATTTTTATAATATAAGTTTTATATTATTATATTTTGATTTACTACTACTACTATATATATATTTAGTTTCTATTTAATTTTACCTGAAGTACATCTGAGAAATCAATTAATAAATGACTAGTTTTTTCCATTCTACATACAATATATAAACAGGCAGAAGCTACATTTACTGTTTTTCTACCTTTATTAAAATCATTTAAGACTGCCAAGTTGTAATATCTTTGAGCAGCTTCCATATGTCTTTCAGTCATGTTCAATGCATTAGCAATTTGTTGAATTCTGCGTCGACCTTTTTTTTTTTTTATATTATATTATATTTTTGTATAAATAATATATATATAGTTATTGAATTAGAATTATACATTCAATGTTTATAATAATACATAGTAATATAATAACTTATATTAATTTATATTCATATTATATATATTATATTAAAATTCCTATATATATAAAAAATTGATTATTAATATTATTATTCTTAAAATTATATACCATTAGCGATTACTTGTTCTCGTGATTCTAATGTATTCATAGAATTTCTACCACCAAAACGATTAGGAATTGATGCTCTTGCTGTTTAATCATTTATTAATAAAATATATTAATAAATTAAAAATGATAATAATAATAATAATAAAATAAGATATTAGGTTTTTATTCAAATTTCAAATTTCAAAAATCATTTTAATTCTTAAATATAATGTATACAATGTAATGTATTTTTTTTTTTTTTTTTATTATTATTATTATTATTAATTTGTTTACCTTTTCCGGAACTAATAAAAAAACCATCAGCTACAGCTGCACCATTAGATTTTTCTGAAAAACTAACTTCTGATACAATAATATTTTCTTCCATAATCTATAAATTATTATATATGTATTTTTTTTTTAAATAGAATAAAATAAATGATTTTATATAAAAGTGGAATTGTATTTAATAATAATGATTAAAATTCATTTTAAAGAAAATTAAAGAAAAAAAAAAAAAAAAAAGAAAAGATATTCTAATAATTAATCAAATTAATAAATTAGAATAAAAAAAAAAAGAAATCATCAAATTACCTGACCACATTTGGTACAGACACGATGACCCATAGCTTCATCTTCAACCAAATTATGAATACAATTATTAGTTGACATTTTAAAATTTTATTTTGTTTATATTTAATATATTATTATTCTCGCTTTATTATAATTATTTTTATTTCAAAATTATGTATAGACTTGTTTTTTTTTTTTTAATAATGATTAAAGGAAATGATTATTAAAAATTGAAAAAAAAAGCTTTTGTAAAAAACTTAATTTAATAATAGATTTTTCTTTTATTATTTGGATTAATTGATAATTTTTACTGTCTTTATAATGTATTAAAAAATTATATTAATTTTATTTTTTTAAATTATTAACATCTATTATATATATTTATGTTTATATTATTAACCTAGGAATTATTATGAAAAAACTTATAATGGTATTTGGCTAATAATTTTTAAACAATGATATATATAATAGATTATATTTAGATTTTCGAACTGGAAAGTTTTTTTTTCTTTAAAAAAATATTTTACATAAATAGAAAATAATTAAAGATTTTGATTAATAATTGAAGGAATATATAATTATTATTATTTTTTATTCTTACAAAAAAATAATAATAATAATAATAAAATAAAATTGAAATTGTTTCGATTGCGCAGACTTTAAATGATAAATACCATGAAAAAAAAAAAAATTTCAATTTTTTTTAAAATTGTTAAATGTGTTAATATAATATATATGTTATCTTTTAATGATTAATTATTTCTTTAAAATGAATAGTTGCTAAATGTAAGTTTTAATAAAGAATATGTTTATGGTATATTTGTTAAATTACATTGACATTTTAATATGAAATGAAAAAGTAATAAAAGTTAAAATAAAATAAAATAAAATATATATATTTAAAAATAAATTTCTTAAGTTTCTATTAAAAAAAAAGCATATATATATTATTTTATTTTATTTTATTGAAGGTTTTTATTAATTTATTTTTATTTTTATTTTTTTATTTATTATAATTTTTAATTTTTTATTTCAAATTTTTGATTTTAAATTTTTGATTCTAAATTTTTGATTTTAAATATTTTTTATTCAGTTATATAATTATAATTAAAAAATTTAAAAAAATTTTTTTTTTTTTTTTTTTTTTTTTTTTGAAATGCTTTTGTACTCTTTATATAATAAAATTTTTTTATATATATTTTAATATTTTTCATAATTAATTTATTTAATTATTTATATTTAAATATTTAATAAAATTTTAATTATTAATTTAAAATAGCAAAAATGAAATATAAAAATAAATAAATAAATATAAATGTTTAAAATTAGTTTTCATCCTTTTTTTAAAGAATAATAATAATAATAATTATAGCATTATTATTTTTATCATCATTATTATTTATTATAATTATAATTATCCTTTTTTTTTTTTTTCTTTTTTATTATTATATTTTTCATTTTCTTTTTTTTTTAAATATAAATACTTTTAAATTTTAAATTTAGAATAAAAATAGTATAATACAATTTAAATTATATTTTTATTTTAAGCCATAATTAATACAGATATATTTATGATTAAATTTAAAATTATTATATTTTATAAACATTAATATTATTAAAGCCACTACATTTTTGTTTTTATTCTTTACATTGTAATAATAATTTAATCCACCTTGACCACATTAGAAAATTTTTAACTAATTAAATATCTTTCTTTTCCTTCTTTTCATTTTTTTTATATTTGAAAAAATTAAATAATAATAAAAAAAAATTCTATTTTTAATTTTACTTCGTAATATTAAAAAGTATTATTTTTATAAATTAATGTATACTTTTTAAGTTAATAATTAGTATTTATAGTGATAATTATTACAATAACGTAATAATTATAATTTAAATGTTTAAATTAATATTTAAATGGTTTTTATTTTTATTTTTTAATATTTAAAAATTATATTAGATTAGTTTTAATTAATAAATAATAGAATATATACAGTGAAATAATGAAATGTTTTAATAAAAAAAATAAAGATAATAAAAATGTTTAACTATTCATATTCATTTTTCCTTATTATTTTTTTTTTTTTACAATCACAATTTAATTAATTAAAAATATTTATAATAAATTAAATATTAACATTTAAGGAAATTATTTAAGAATTGTTTTTTTTTTTTTTTTTTTTTAAAAAATTATTTTAAAATTTTAAAGTTTTAAATTATTTAATTATTTATTTATTTATATTTATGAATTTATTTAATATTTTATTCATTTATTCATTTATTATTGATATACGATTATACGTGATGATTTGTGATAAAAAATTAATAAAAATTTTTATGATTGGTGAATTAAATTTTATAATATATTATAATATATTATAGAATATATTAACAGTATATTATACCATTTATCCAATAATAAAAGTTTTTATTATGTTACAATATATATATAAAAAAAAACAAAATTATTAATTTAAAATTATTATATAAAAAAAAAAAAAAAAAAAAAAAAAGGAACGTGAATATTATGAATAAATGAATATGTATTATACTTTTTAATATAAAATTTAATTAATAATGTTAAAAAAAATTTTTTTTTTACTGCGAAAGTTTTTTAATGTAACCAAACAAAAAAAAAAAAAAAACAAAAAAAAAAAACAAATAACATAAATATATTTTGATGTAACCATAAGAAAAAAAAAATCCAAGTATAAAAAATTCTTTTGTATCACTCTTAATTATTTAATTATTCTTTTTATCAAAATTAATTAATAAGAAAAAAGTTAAGAAAAAAAAAATAAATTAATAATAAGAGTTAACAATAATTAGATTAATATCATTTTCTAATATTTAAAAATAGTTTAAAATATAATTATTATCAAACTATGAAACAAAAAAAAACAAAAAAAAAAAAAACTACAAAGTATGAAACAGAAAATTTAATTTCTTTGAACTTTTGTTTTTTGTTGTTAAATATATTATTTAAATACTTTCATTTCCCTTTATCGAAAAGAAAAATAAAAAAATAAAAAAAAAAAAAAAACAATCATTTTTAAATTCAAAAGTTTTTTTTTTTTTCCTTTTTAAATATTATAATTATTAAAATAAAATAAAAAAAAATATAAATGTATAAATTATTAATTAATATATTAAAAAAAAATTTATTGAAAAGAATAACAATAGAAAAAAGTAAAAATTTAATATGTATTCATTGAAAAAAATAATTAAAAAAAAAAAAAAAAAAAAAAAAAAAAAAAAACATAATTTTTTTTTTTTTTTTTTATAAAATTTATTTTTCTTTTTAATTTCTGTTTTTATTTTTTATAAAATTTATTTTTCTATTTTATTTTCAGTTATTACTTAAATATTATTTTTTTTCTTATGTATGTAATAATTACAATAATAATTATTATTTTTTCTTTTTTTTTTTTTTATCTAATAATTACAATAATAATTATTATTTTTTCTTTTTTTTTTTTTATGAAATAATTACAATAATAATTATTATTTTTTTTTCTTTTTTTTTATTTAATAATTACAATAATAATTACTCTTTTTATTATTATTATTATTATTATTTTATTCTTTTATGGATTATTTTCATCAATTATTTGCTTTTTAGCAAAGTTAATAAAGATTTGTTCTAAAGAAGTTTGACTAAAACTATAATCAATAATTAATCCTTTAGATTTATAATGTTCCATAACATCAAAGATATAACCAATATTATCTGTCATTTTAACAACATATTTAATACGATTTTCAGATGATCTTTCTTCACTATATTCTTTATTTCCAAATAATTTTCCTTTTTCAATAACTTCTGAATGGAATTTATCAATATTTTCAGATTGTAATTCTAAAATATAACTATCTCCATATTTCATTTTTAAATGTTCTGGTGATCCTATACACATTAAACGTCCATTAACTAAAATTGCAAGACGATCACATAAATTTTCGGCTTCTTCCATTGAATGAGTAGTTAAAATTAATGCTGAATCATTCATATTTTTAGTTTTTTGAATAATATTCCAAATTAAACGACGTGTAGAAGGATCCATACCTGCTGTAGGTTCATCTAAAAGAATTTGTTTTGGATAACCACAAATAGCAATTAAAAGTGAAAGTTTACGTTTAGTACCTCCACTTAAATTTTCAGTACGTTTATTTTGATGTTCTTCTAAACCAGCAATATTAATATATTGAGTTGCATATTTTTTACATTCTTCAGAGGTATAACCACGAATACCAAGGAAAAGTTCAATATGTTCACGTAAAGTTAATTCTTTCCAAAGAATATCTTTTTGTGGACAATAACCTAAAGAAATTTCATCTAAACGAGCAAGATGAGTTTCAACACCATTGAAACAAATACTACCTGTGGTTTGAGGAATAGTACAAGTAATAGTGTTTAAAGTAGTAGATTTACCAGCACCATTTGGACCTAAAAGACCAAAACATTCATGATTTCTAACACCAAAATTAACATCAATAACAGCTGTTTTAACAAAATTTGAATTGAACATGGAAGAATGAATTTGACCATAAGTAAAGTTTTCTCCATTAATTTTTCTATATTCTTCTCTTTTTTCTTTATCATTAGGTGGTGAAACTTTGAATTCCTTACTAAGATGAAGTACACTAATAGGTAATTCCTTTTGATGAGCTTTTACAAATTCAAATTCATGATTAATATCACTATCTCCATTTTGTAAAATTTCTTCATAATTAGCTTTAATTTTTGGTGGTAATTCTTTTATATCCTTCTTATTGGTTTGATTCTTCTTTTTATCAAAACAAATTAATAAGAAAAAGTAAACAAAAATTAAAACTACAAGAGTAACAAGAATTGGACTAATTCCATTTCTAATATTTAAAATATTTGCTAAAGAAAGTTCAAAAGATAAAAGCTTTCCATAGAGTTTCATACTATAAAGAGAATTCAATATACTAATAATACCATAGCCAGGTGTTAAAACTGTAAATATTATATTAATAATAATGGAAGGATAACCAAATAAACAATTATTATTAATAATCATTTCAAGTTTATTCGTACTTTTAGCATCAATTGAACTGAAAATTAAAAATTCAATCATAACGGAATATGTATTAATCGCAACGATATAATTAACAGCAGTTTCTTCCTTATTAAAGAGGAAACTAAAAATATATTGTACTAAAAGTGTTGGAATACTCCATATAATTAAACAAATGAAAATAATAATAAGAATTTTTATATCTAATAATGGCTCAAATTTTACAATAATACCTGCTATAATAATAAGTATACAAGTACTTAAGAAAATAGTATTATCAGCAAGGAAACAGGATATCCAGTAATTAACACGTGAAACACCATTTAATTGAAGTTGTTGTAATAATTGATTAACTCTTTCATGAACAATTAAAGGTCCGAATTTTGAAAGTACTGTAATAAATGACATACCAATCAATATACCAGCCATAGATAATGCAACAATAGTTAATGCATTATTTTTAGTTTCAAATGGTTTAGTAGAAATTTCAATTTGTCCCTTAACATTATTAGATGCAAGAATGGTATTACTAATTGCATTAATGATTGCAGGAATACTATGTGTCATAGTATCATTGTAATGTATTTGGAAAACATTATTATTTTCTATTTTTAATCCTGAAATAGATGAAATATAATAGTTATCGTTATATTGAGGATCTTGAATTTCATTTAATGGAATTGATTTTAAAATATTATTTTTACTGAGATATTGACTCATGGTATCTTTTGAAAAATTAGTAGTTAAATTAGAATTACTATCATAATTTATAATGGTATTACTATACATATCTGGAATTGAAATCATTTTTTGGTTGGTAGAAGTATTACTTCTATTAATTAACCAACTAATGAAAAAGAAAGTAAAAGCAGCAACAATAACGGGTGTAATCACTGAATTAATTGCAAATGCTTTATCTTTTAAGAAAATTTTTAATCTATATTTAGTGAGACATATAATATGGGAGATTCGGGTTGGTTTAGCTACTGATCTTAATTTTGGTAATTCTGTTTCAAATTGAATTAAATGATGTTTATCTTCTTCATCATTTATATCATTCTTTATATTTAAAGTGTTTGTTTCTTCTTCAATATCATTATCTTCTAAACGAATAAATAGTTCTTCAAGTGTTGGCATATTTAAGGCATATTTTTTAATAATACCATTATTTTTTTGATTTTCTAATTCATTTAATAAAGAACTGAAATTTGATGTTGAATTCAATGGTAATTTCCAAGTATGACATTTAATTTTATTTGAAATGACATCATCATTAACTTCATTTTGATTTATATAATAGGTAGCTTCTGGAAGGTAATTCTTTATTAATTGATCAATATTATCTTTATGGTTTGTTTCAATATCTAAATTATAACTCATATTGAAATGATTTTTAAGATAAAGACTAGTACCAAGACAACGAATTTTACCTTTATTAAGTATTAATTTACGATCAGCAAGAATATCAGCTTCATCCATATAATGAGTTGTAAGGAAAATAACTTTTCCTTGTCTATGCTTAATTAATAATTCCCAAATTTTTCTTCTAGAAAGAGGATCTAAACCTGTAGTTGGTTCATCTAAAAAGATATATTTAGGATTACCAATAAGAGCCATACCAATACAAAGTTTACGTTTTTGACCACCACTTAATTTAGATGCTTTTGATTCTTTTTGTTGAATAAGATCAATTTCTTTTAAAACTTCATCAACATCAACAGTAGTATTCTTCATAGCAGCATAGAATCTAATATGATCTGCTACAGTAAGTTCATCATGTATAATATTAATTTGAGCACACACACCAAGATTTCTACGAATCTCATTAATACTTGAAGAAACACTTTTTCCATCGAAATAAACATCACCACAAGAAGCCTTTAAAATACCAATCATAATATTAATAAGTGTTGTTTTACCAGCACCATTATGACCTAAAATATAAATATAAATATAAAAATGAAATATATATAATATAAATAAAAATAATGTCATATTAAATAAAACATATAAAAATTTAGAATATAAATAAATAAAAATAAAAAATAAAAATAAAAAATAAAAAATAAAAAATAAAATAACTTTACAATTTTTTTTTTTTTTAAATTTTTAAATCAATGTATTTTTATCTTTTTTTTTATTTTTTTTTTTAACTTACCTAAAATTGCAAAAATTTCATTTTGATAAACTTTAAAACTAACATCATTAACAGCTAAAAATTCATCTTTCTTTATATTTTTTTCTTTAATTTCAGAATCATTTATACTATTTTTTCTTTTAAAAACTTTATGAACATTTGAAACTTCAACTATACATTTTTCATTTCTTTTAGCATTAAAATCTTCTTGAATATCTTTTTCATAAGTAATTTCATTTTCATCATGAAAATCTGAAATTTTAATATTTTTCTTGAAAAGATATTTATTATCACCAGAGGATTTATTATCATAGATAACGGCTAATATGAAATATAAAAAGATAGTAACAATTAAACCTAATAAAAATATTCCAGCATTACTTTTGATAATAGCATTAAAACTAATAACTTCATTTTTATTTTGCATAACATATATTTCATTAATGAAAGAACCAAGAGATATTGTTGAAATAAAAAATGAAATAACTATACGAATAGTTACATTAATATATGATATTAAGAAATTTACAGAAATAAAAACTAAGACAATAATGGAAGCAACAGAAGATGCAGTTTTTACTTTAGTAAAGAATGTACTAACGAGAAAACCAAAATTACAACAACTTATTCCATATAAGAATATTGTAATAAATAAAATAATTGGATTTAATTTTATTGCTTTCATTAAAATAAGAGTACCTATTAAACTAGTTAAAAAAACAACAGAAACATATATAGCTAACCAAGAAAGCCAAAATATAGTTGGATGAACTCCAGACATTAATAATCCTTCTTTTATTTTATCTTCTTTTTCTTTTACTAAATACATGACAATCGTAATAACTGAAAGTATAAACATAGCACTAATATCATAAGCTATAATATTACCAGTAAATGATTTAGGAGAGGAATATTTAGAAGCAGGTTTTCCTAATTTACCAAAGTAATGGACTAAATTAAATGTATCATCATTCGTTTTTAAACGAATAATAGCTTGATCAATTGCTGCTTGTATTGGAGCAAATAGATCTAAATATTTATCTGATTCTATTATAGAATTTTCAGCTTGATTACGTCCTAATACATAATTAATTTGTGGATC